>JAAQRM010000250.1:0-64168 GCA_013396095.1 Fusarium sp. NRRL 52700 | reverse complement strand
ATTAAAGAATTAATAATTTATAAAAGCTATTTATTAGGCTTAAGGCTTTTTTTAATTACTTAAATATATATTAAATTAACTATATATTAAGAAATTCTTATTATTAATTTAATTTTTTTAAAGGTTTTTTTTTTTAATTAATAAGTACTTTTAGTATTACTATTAAAGCCTAAGTAATAATATTATTTATTAATATTTTCTTAGTATTAAGAAAGTATTATAGGCTTGGGTCTTACTTAAGCCTTAATTAAACTAAATAACCTTTTAGGCTAGTCTAGGATTTAAATAAGATTAGTAAAAGTATTTAAGAAAGAATTTCTAAGAAATTCTTTCTTAATTCTCTTAAGATTAATAATATCTATATTAATATCCTTTTAGTTATAGCTAAAAAGCCAGTTTATAATAATTATTAATCTTCCCTTAGCTTAGAATATAAATCACTTTCTGGCTACTATTTATACTATAAGATAAGAAAAATAGTTCTTATAATATAAGGACTAGAAATTATAGGTCTTAACTAACTCCTAAGCTAATAACTACCTAAAGAACTAATAGCTATAAAGATAATAATAGTCCTTTAGGATATATAGGTCTAATAAATATAAACCTAAGCTACCTTTTAGAATAACCTTAATACCTTCTAATATAATATTACTAACTATATCTAGAAATAGCTTAGTAATATAATAGTAGTAATACCTTTTATAAGTACTTAAAAGAATTTAGTCCTAATAGTAATACTAATTCTAATCTTAATAATAATAAAAGCTAGCCTAGAGTTAGTATAGTATAGATAGCTACTAATTATACCTAAATTTAATAGTACTAGGGCTATATAGCCTTCCTAGAAGCTAGTAATATAATATACCTTAGAAATATAAGTAAATAAAATTAGAAATAATAAGAATTAATAGATATTTATTTTTATAAACCTTAAAGGTAATATATTATAGACTATTAGACTATTTTTTAAGATAAAAAAATAGAAAGGCTTTAATCTTATAGTATTTCTTATATATCTAAAAAGTACTTATAGAGATTAATATTAAAAGAAAATTACCTAAATAAAGCTTAAGTAAATCTACTAATATAATATTAAGCCCTTTATAAAATTTTTTATTTATTTTAGCTAAAAACTAGTTATAATAAAAGGCCTAAATTAGGATAATAAAATAAAGTTAGTATATCTATATTATATACTAAATAAGACTATATAAGATTATAGTATTAACTATAGTATTTCCTAGGATAACTATAAAAGTATAGTAAAGGTATATTATAATATTACTATAGATATTAAGTTATAGTAACTAGAGAAGAAGTTCTAGAAGTTTAATATATATATAATATTTATTTTCTCTTTATAATAAGATAATAATAGTAATATTAGGATAATAGGAATTAATATTACCTTAATAAGATATAGGGAACTTAAGTAAAAGATAGATCTAGTATAGACCCTAAATAAGAAATAAAAAAAAGCCTAGTAAATCTTTATAGAAGTTCTAGAATATAAAAAATAAAAAAGGCTTTACTTTTACTATAAAAATATTACCTATTAAGCCTAAGATTATTAGCTTAACTAACCTTTATACTTATTATATATAGAGTATTAAGTCTATAGTCTACTAATAAATAATAGTAATTATAAGAATAATAAAAAAGTCTTTAAGTTAAAAAACTAAATATCCTTATAAGAAATCTTATATAGAGGTTAGAAGTAAGGTATAAAGGCCCTATATATATTTATATAGCTATATTAAAAAAAAACTAGTAAGAGATTAGTAATATAATAAATAGTTTCTTACTATTAATATTAGTTTTATTTAACTTACTAAAGTTCTTTAATATATAAATTAATATAAGATATAACTATTATAAAGTAATTAATAAATATATAATATAATAATTAAGGCTAGATATTATAGATTTACTAGAAAGGTATAAAGTTAAAACTATAATAAAAGTTACTAAAAAGAGGTAGATTTTTAGGGAGTTAATAACTTATATTATATAAATAGCCAGAGGAATTATTAATCTAGATAGATAGAAAAGCTAAGTAGCTTTTTATATAATCCTAGGCCTAATAAGAAAGATAATCCTTAGACTATTATAAATAGTATATTATAATATATATATCTATACTAGCTAATAAGAGCTAGTAATTAGAGTAGTAAGTAGCCTTATTATAAAAGGTAATAAGTCTTCTATATTTAAGATTACTATAATTACTATAATTAGTTTAATATTTACTAGTACTATATAATACTAAGTATAATAGGATAAGAGACAGGATATACTAATTATTATAAATCTAAGGAAGATTACCTAGGCCTTAGAAGCCTAAGTATTATAAGAAATAAATCCTAACCCTAAGTAAAGGAAAAGCTAATCTAAGTTATTATCTAAACTTAGTAAGTTTAAAGATCTTTTTAACCTTACTAAGGCTATAGTATTACTTTTATATTAAGAATAGGTAGATTATTATATTAAGCTAAAGAAAAACCTAGATAGGTTAAAACCTAAGTTCCTATAAGAACTACTATATAACATACTATAAGATTACTTGCTTAAGGTCTAATAATAGGTTATAAAGCTAATAAATAAAGGCTAGATATAGGCTAGTTCCTTATCTATAGTAATATTAATATTACTTATAAAGAAACTAAAAGAAAAATAGTATTTCTATATAGACTATAGGGTACTTAATAAAGTAACTTAGTAGGATTATTACCTACTACCCCTAATTAAGGAAATATTAAGGTTACTATTAGAAGCTAAGTAACTAATAAAGCTAGATATATAAGTAGTCTTTTATAAGATCTAGATTATAAATAGTAAAGAATATCTTATAGCTTTCTAGACCTAGTTTAGACTATTTAAGTAACTAGTAATACCTTTTAGGCTAGTAGGTACCCTAGCTACCTTTTAGTATTATATTAATAAAATACTAGGCCTATTCCTAGAGAATTATATAATAGCTTATTTAGATAATATTCTTATATACTTAAAAGGTTCCTAGAAAGACTATATATAAAAGATATAAGAAATATTATATAAGCTATAAGTAACTAGCTTAAACCTAAACCTAAAGAAATATAAGTTTATAACTAATAAGGTAAAGTACTTAAAATATATTATAAAGGTAAGAGTATTAGTCTAACTAGATCTAGAAAAAGTAAAGGCTATTTATACCTAGGAACCTCTTATATATTTAAAAGGAGTAAGAAACTTCCTTAGATTTATAAATTTCTATTATAACTTTATTAAAAGGTTTATAAAGCTTATTATCCTCTTAAATTACTTAACTAAAAAGGGAATTCCTTTCTAGTAAGGCCTGGCCTAATTAATAGCCTTTATTAGGTTAAAAGAATACTTTATTATAAGTCCTATCCTAATATAATAAAAACCTAATAGAAAAATAATAATAAAAGTAAATAATTCTAAGGAAATACTAGAAAAATACCTATTATAAAGAAATAAAAAAGATATTCTTTATCTAGTTATATATTACTTTACCCCCTTAAGCTTAATATAATAAAACTATATAATTTATAATAAAAAACTACTAATAATAATTAGCTACCTAAAAGTATAATTAGTAAAGTTATAAGAAATCTAAAGATCTTTTATTATTTTAATAGACTATAAGAACCTAAAGTATTTTATAACTATATAAAAGATCTTTAAATATTAAATATAATAAGCAAATTTACTTTTATATTATAATTATAAACTATATTACTAGCTAAGGAAAAAGATATTATAACCTAATACTTTATTATAAAAAGACTAAAACTATTAAAAAAGACTAAAATATATAAACTAAGTTATAAGACTAGTAAGGATCTTACTAATAGTAACCTTACCTAGAAACTCTAGCCTAGATCTAGCTAAAATATTACCTATAGAAAAATAAATCTTTTAAAATAAAATACTTTAAGAACTCTAAGACTAAGTAATTATTAGTTTAATAACTTATAGCCTTAGGCTTAATATAATATTATAAAAAAAATAATAATTCCTTAAAAAAATAAAAATAAAAAAGTAAACCTAAGATTATAATATTAGGAAATAAAAGGCTTTACTATATAAGAGCTAGATCTAGCTACCTATATAAGAACTACTAATAATAATAATTATTTAGTAAATATATAAATTACCTTTACTTAATTACCTAGAAAGAAATAATATATTCCAGGCCTTATATAAAGAATATTACTAGGATAAGATATTTATAAATATAAGGTAATTCTATAGGAATTATTACTATAATAAGGCTTATAAGAGTAAGTAATAATACTAGAGCTTCTTATAATAGCTACTAATCCTAGATTAATACTAATTAATATTATTAATTAACTTTATAATAAAACTACTAGTCTAAGTAAATATAGATCTTATATTCCTAATAGTTATTACTAATAGACTATTAAAGTTTATATAGCTAGAAGTAATAATAAGTATCTTAATAGAAATATATATATAGTATTTTAAGGACTACTAGTAAAGGTTTTATAGTTTCTTTAAAGATATTATATTAAATAGGGGATCAAACTGGCTTAATAAGTTCTAGAAAACACTCTATAACCTAACTAGAATATAGCAGTATCCCTTTATAGTATACTACTTATAAACTAATAGAAAAATAAAATAAGTAAACTAGAAAATATAGTTAATCTTATAGCTCTTAGTAGCCTTTTATTAGTTTAACTAGCCTAATTACTTAGTAGTAATATAAATATCCCTAAATAATAAAGTTTTATTAGTAATAAGGTTTAATCTAAATTACTTACTTTATAGATATAATTTAAAAGCTATCTAATAGAATATAAATTAATTAACTAATAAGACCTCTAGTAAGAAAAAAGTAATATAATTTATAGCCTAACTTAAGAAAAGGTTAGAAGTTATATAGGCTACTTATATATATATATAGTAAAAATATTAGGATATATATAATAGAGGCTATTACCCTATAAAATAGTTTTAGGTTAGTAATATAATCTAGCTAAACTTATAGAACTTTTAAATAAACTATCTTTATAAGAAACTAGATTAAATTATAACTAAGTATTATATTAAAAGGATACTATTCCTATTAATAGTTAGACTTAATACTCCTAGAGGTATATATAATATCTTTTATATAAATCTTATAAAGTAAGTAATATTAGACCTACTCCCTTCCTAGAAACTATAAAAGTCTAGACTAGAATTATAACTAGTACTTTAAGAAAATAATAAAAAACTAGTAAAAAAATATACTATAAAGAGAATACTTATAACTAGAAATATAAAAAAAGTTAAAAAAAATAGAAATATCCTTATTAAATAAAAAGGATAAATAACCCTTACTTAGAAGCTATTAAAAAATATAAGAAATACTAAAGTACTTATAGTATATAAAAGGGAATAAAAAGACCTAATAATATATAATAGACTATATTAAGTATAATAATAATAATAGAATATATTATATACTATAAGAACCTAGGCCAGATCTAGCCAGGATCTAGGCCTTCTAGGATTTAGGCCTTAATTATCTAAAAAATAAAAAAACTAAGATCTAGATATTACTAGGTATTATTATTACTTTTCTTATTATTATCTCTAGTATTCTTATTACTTTTATTATTATTTAAGTCTAAACTACTAAAAGACTTACTTTTAATTAAAAAAAAAGCTATATTACCTAAAAAATAATATAAATATAAATAAAGAGGGAAAGAAAGGGATAAATATACTTATTATAGTAATACTTAGAAAAGAACTTTATATTATTATTATAATAATAATAAGAAGAAAATATAAAAGAAATAAACTAAGATAAAGCTTAATTAAAGTTAGTAATAACTTAAATAAAAGTATTTAATTATTAGCTAATAGCCTTATATATAGTATAAAAGTCCTTATAGAGTTTAGATAAAAGCTATATCCTAGTAAAGGCTAGGCTAGACCTAGTTAGATTACTATTTAAACTAGGGAATATAAGGGAAAGAGAAAAGTTATTAAATTAAAGGTATATTATATAGTATAAAATAATAATAAAACCAGGTATATAGGTAAGATTATTATAAATATAAGCTATCTTCCTAGGGGTCTAGTAATCTTTATTAATAATAAGAAAGTTCTAAAGCTACTAGGCCTAGCTTAAAAATATACTCTAGAACTTAAGCTTAGTAATACTCTTTTTCTTACTACTAATAATATATTTATAGTCTTTAGTAATCTTCTTAATCTTTTAAATAAAGTAATAAAGTCCTAGGTTAGTTATAAATAAATTATTAAGCTAGGTATAACCTAACTTAACTAATAAATAATACTTATATAATAAGTAAAACTTAGGGATATAATCTAAAGAATAACTATAGTTAAGAAGATAATCTATATACTACTTATAAGGAAAAAGTAAAGCCTAAAAAAGAAACTAATCTTTATTATTAGAATTACTCTTATAAAGGTAATAACTAATAGCCTACTAGTTAAATAGAAGGTACTAGAACCTATTATTATTATTACTATTAGAAAAAGTAATAATAATAGCTATAATATAGAATATAGGAATAAAAAAAAAAGAATAATAAAGAAAAAAGCCTAAAAGTCTAGTTAATATATAAGCAAGTAATAAGCTATATCCTAACTAGATATAAACTAAAATAAAAATATATCTTATATAATAAAGAAATAAAAGAAAATAAAGATATAAAATAAGAAAATAAGCTTACTAATAATAAGAGGTTAATAAAAGGTAAAAAAGTAAAAATAGGTAAGTATAGGGAATATATAAAACTTATAATAAGATAGCCTAGAGAAAAGAAAGAAAGAAATAAGAATAAAGGAGGAAAATAAGAATATTATAAAGGGATATTAAGAGGCTATTAACTAGAAAATATATATAATTAATACTAAGCCTTTAGATAAATAAATATAAAAAATAAATAAGTAAGATAGTACTTTATATATATCTAGGCTAGATTTATATAAACCTATAAATAGATATATAATATATTCTAGCTAGAAATTACTAATATCTAGGAATAGGTAGGAAGATATATTATAGGCTTAGGTCTTACTTAAGCCTTAATTAGACTAGATAACCTTTTAGGCTAGTCTAGGATTTAAATAAGATTAGTAAAAGTATTTAAGAAAGAATTTCTAAGAAATTCTTTCTTAATTCTCTTAAGATTAATAATATTTATATTAATATCCTTTTGGTTATAGCTAAGGAGCCAGTCTATAATAAAAAGAAAGAAATAGTAAATAAATTATTTAAGAAAGATTACTAATAAATTTAGTAGTAAACCCTTATTAGGGTTTATAGGGGTTATTATTAATCAGGTAAAGACTTTTTAGCCTAACCTCCGTAAGGTTTCCTTCAACTAATAGGCACAGACGACCAGATGCTTAGTTGGTAACCGTTCCAATTTACGTTCATGGTTATAAAGTCAAGTTCAACAACGACAACTCTATTCATAAACTACCATTCTAGCGTTGACAAGTTTGGCGAAGAATGGCTAAGAAATAAAACATTCCTGACTCAGTAACGCGCCGGCGACCCAATGTGCACAGTTTGTTTAAGTCGAATGGTAGACACCTCTTGTCATCCAAAACTCCTGTCTCAGTATCGTAGTTTGACACACCTGTTCAACCCGTTTCGCCTTAGCCGTCTGCTCACTGATACATGTTTGCCCTCTGAAAAGACTGTGTGGCACTGTCCTCGGTGCTTGTGGGTGGTGCAAGGTAATTCCATGATCTAGTCCGCAATTTCGACGCTGCTTCGCGAGGAGGCAAACGAGGCCGGACGCGGAGGAGGTATTGGTGGTAAGATGGGGACAACGTTGGCATTGATGATTTCAATTGCGAACTTGGGGATGCTCGAAGTACTGCGGAACAAGGCAGATAAGTCATTTCCGAAAGCCGCAATCTCATAAGTGTCATCCTCGTCCAGCGTGACACGGCGTACCATGGCTCTGAGAAGAGCGTTACCATTGCTTGAACGGTTCGGCAGTGAGAGGTACGGCGCCGAAGACGAGTTTACAAATCCCGTAGGGCGCATGTTTGCTTCGTTGACTGCAACTTGCTGCAGGTAGTGAACAGTTGGCGAGACGTTGACAAGCATGTTCCTCTTTCCGTTGCCTGCCCAGGTAATGTTGAGACGTGCAGGATACGACTTACCAACCATGGGCGGGACCGGAATATTTCTACCTGGTGGTGGAGGAACCATCGAAGGACCTGGTCGAATGCCCGGAATAGGGGCAGGGGCTGGCGCTGGGGCTTGTGCCTGTATTGGCATTGGATAACCCCATGGTTGAGGGGGAGGGGGATGACCATGAGATGGTATTCCTGTTGGACGAGGAGGAGATACCCACAAGGGTGTATGGCGGCTAGTAGGCTCATCACTCTCACTACCTGAATCTGCCTCTACTCGGTCTGGTCGTGTGTTGGCTGCTTCGCTCGCCGCTCGGCCACTGCGATGGCTTCGTCGGTGGGAGCGACGGGGAGGAAGTGCGGAATCGTCAGAGTCCGAGGCAAAGGCTTCGCTGTCAGAGGAACTACAGGCAATGACATCTAGCTTCACTGAACCACCGCGCATACCAGATGAGCTCTTGGTAGCACCGGGAGCAAGGTCGTAGCCGTGACAGGTCACATACTGATCTACCAAACGAGCCGAGGCCTCGTGAAGCAGTTCGAGTGCACGCTCGGGTCGAGGAGCCTTCTCCTCAAGATATTTGGTGCGTCTCCCGGCTTCTGTCTTGAGAACGAAAGCATGCCACTGGCGACTTGGGTCGACCCGAGTGAGGACTTGGAAGCCGGCATCCGAGCTTTCGGCGGACACGCGGCAGTTCTCTTTAGTCCAGTAAAGTCAGTAACGTATTCAGAAATGAATTGGTCACGGATAAGGCTCAGTCTCACCCAGAATGAAACCCTTGGGATCCATAAGATGAGGTGCCATGTCTGACTGAGGTGGAAGTGCTGGATCCTGACAGGCTCGACGCAGCAAGGTCATTGATGAAGAGAAGGATTGGTAAAGGACTGCTCAATGTGCTGAGCAGAGGTGATGGCGTTTTGGGGTTGAACTTTGTAGGAATGGAAGTGGAAGTGCAATCCAATACCTTTATGTAGGAACGGTGGTGGTGGTGTGTGATGTGGTCAAAAGTCTAGGTACGTATAATACCTCACACCCAAACAAGACCTGCAGGGAATGTGATTCTAACAAACCGATAGATGACGCCCCAGTATGGAGTAAGGCGGCCAGTCATGTCTATCCCGGTCTGGGAGGTATGTATAGCCGAGCAATATAGGAGATACTTGGCACAGTGGCATGCAAAACAAACGTCGCGCAAAGGTCGCGATGCTCTGACTTTAGTTCCTCGTCACCGAGGCCATTTCTCGTGATTCATGCCGTGTAAGTCTGTTAGAGCCCAGCAGTAGACAATTCGTAATCGTGATACCACGAAGCGCCTTGGTAGAACCTCATGAAAAGACACGTCGTGGACTATCGTGGCTGTCGGCAGAGGCTAATGGTCAATGGCTGATACCAGGAACGGACACTATGCGTCCCGAAAGCTTGCAGGCTGCATTCAAGGCAATCTATTTGGCCCAGTAGATAGCCAAGGATCTCCCTCTATTGTTCATGTGTGGCAAGCACCCAGCCGTACATACTCAAGTTTCTGCCTTGTTGTATGTGTGCCCCATCTTGTCACACAATCACAAAGCCAAAAGCAAATACCTTTTTTCATGGTTTCTTCTTTAGGAAGTTATACACATACTAGAATTAAAAATAACTAGCAAGCGCTCAAGAAACCAAACAATCGTCGTGTAGTAGCCGCAAGAAAGCTGCGCAAGTTAATTGTTTCATTCATGGCTGCGATTCGCCTCGTAGAATGATTGGCCCACAACGTACGAGCCTGTCTCGAACTTGACTTCTCAACAAAAGCAATATATTTTGCTGATGATGAAAAAGGAGGCTTGTCAGCCCAGCCGTGTTGCCGCGGAGTTATAGATAGGGATGCCAAAGATCTTGCTGCCCTGGTCAATTCTTTTTGCTTTTGGTCGAGTTGTCTCGGTATCTGGGAAATCTGCTTGACAGACTAGACAGAGTCGTGCATGTTGCTGTGACGATCTCTGCCTTATTAACTTCGAATTGCCCCTCTCTGCTGGCTTCTATGTGTGAAGATGCCAGTGAGACACAGTCTTAGTTTTGACTACTTCACTTGCCTCGCATTGCGAAGAATGCTTGTCCTGGCAAAGTTGTTGTCAGGGAATGAGAGAATGAGTAGCAGTCCAACGGAAGCATTTCTTATTATACTCTGCAGAGTCGTAGGTATCGTACATATATATCAGTTTCAGACACTGGTTTGCAGCCGTTCCAGTCGTGCAGTGACAGCATCTACCAAGGCTGTTTCTCTTGATAGAAGTCCTTGGACCTGCTGCAACTTCGCCCGGCGAACCTCTTGTGGGATCCGTAACTCGGCCGAAGGTGTAGCGGGCCCATCCGTCTCCCCTGTCTCCTTGTTCATAGCCTCCACTTCGGCTGTAAGGTCAGCCTGCAGGTGCTTAATGTCTTCCAGACGTTTCCACAGCTGCTTAGCCTGTGCCGGTGCCGCCTTGGATTTGCCTGATGCCAGCTCCGCGTAATCCGGAGCCGAGATGCTGGCTTCCATTGACTTCACTTCCTCAACAAAGGCACGTTCCTTGGCACTCAAGTCACGCGTGGTCGCCTTGCCGACAATCTTGCGTAGATTTTCAAGGCGCTCGGTCAGCCGCTCTTGACGGTCTCTTGCTGCAGTAAGTCGCCGATCGTACATGGCATTATCCGCCTCTCCATGACGGTGCGACCCGTCAATTGTATCAATCTTACCCTTTACCTCGTTCGCCTTCATAACTTGTTGCTTAAGCTCACTCTGAAGAAGTTCACATCGCCGGAATACTTCAGCCGCAGCCATTCCAAGGCGATGCGTCTCATCTGCCAAGACCTTATGCGCATCGGTAAAGATTTGCAACGTAAGCGGGCTTAATCTTACTTCCTGGTTGACAACGGTCTTATGACGAGATGTGCGGAGCCTCTCAAGCAGAGTAGGCAGAGCAGAGCCCTCATCAAATGTATGGGACGGGTTGAACACGGGGCGAGGCTCATAAAAGTCCAGTGGCGCCATACTAGCTTCCCGTTCATAGCTGGGGCTTTCTTGACGAATTGGAGCAAGGTCAACTTCTGGTGTGTCGAAGGTCAGAGCGATGGGCTCGTAGGGGGTCGCTGAGAGGAGAAAGTAGCCAACGTCAGGGTCTCTCAGTACATTGCATGCAGCTAAGGGCATCGCAATATCCGCAGTGGGTTGTGAGTAGATACGATCCCTTGTAGACTGAGAGTTGACAAGCAGGCCAATTCTGAAGTCAGTTCCTGCTTCGGAATCCCCATTCAACTCACTCTCTAGACGGAAGATCCACGAAGTAAGAGAAATGAATGTGATCGCAGCATGGTGTGTGACAAAGAAGTTGTAGCGAGACGTGACGTCGTTGCTAAAAACTGGCCAACTATCCTCATTCACTTCCACGGGCGTCATGGTATCAATGGCCTGAAAGGAAAGTAGAGACGGAGTTTCAGCTTCGGCAAGCAGCCGGCCAAGTTTATTCTTGTTCTTGGGTGGCAACCATTGAGCCTGGACACCCTCGAGATCAAGATATACGCGAACTTGGCCGCTCGTTGACAAGAGGCAGAGCACGGTTAGAGAAAGGCCTTCTTGATCCCCGTCATCTATATCCAGATCTTCTTCTTCGCCCATCATAAGCTGCTCCGTCTCCGTCTTCTTGCCAATGACGAGCATATCGGCAACCGATGTATCCAGCTCATCACCGGTATCAGGGTCTGACTGAAGCTCAAAAGGGCCTTGCAGGCGAGGAATTATTCCCGGTCGACTTGGTCGCGTGTAAATCTCCGTCATGGGCTCACCAATCGGCCCGTCCATGATTGTTGGCTCTTGGGAATCTAGCTCTCCCATCCATTCTAATTGCTGTTGGGCAAGTAACTTTTCCTGCTCTCCAACATCCGGATCATCCTCGATACTTGCAACAGTAGTGACGATCGATACTGACAAAGAAGGAATTAATGTTGGGGGAGGTGCCCATTTCTGAGGCAGCAAAGGACACAAGGCGTACACATCTCCCTCTCGCATTGCCACCCACAAAGTCATGGGGTTCCAACCGCCAGCCCCTTTAGTAGAGAAGCTGGCAGCAGCTACTTCCATTTCGAACGAATCAGGTGAGAATGCCGTATTGGTGGCTGCTGTTGAGGCAGAAAAGTCCTGATCCAGAGTGGTGCCGTCCACCAGTTTCTTCAGGTCGACAGACGTAGTAGGTGAGTCGAAGGACCATCGATCGGTAGTGGACAATTCCCATACACGTACGATAGCATCCGCGGTAGTCGTAACGATACAAGAGCCACTGACACCCAAAGGATGCCAGAGGGCCGAGACGATAGGAGATCGAGAGGTGACGTGAGTGGTTGGACCAAGGGTGAAGATCTTTGGTTTGAGAGGGCCAGCATCTTCACTGGTAAGGTGTGAGGGGTCAGGGAGCACGCAGATATGCACAGTATGTGTGGTCAAAATGGCTAAAAAGTTCGAGTTCGGGGAGATGATCAGCTGTCGAATGTCGTCGGCAACAGGAGTCTTGATTGTCTGCGCAGTGTCAAGTTAGCTACCGATCTACAAGTCATGATACTTCAACATACCCTTAATCCAGCAGCATTCTCTAGGGTCTCGTCATCGAATGCTTGTGTAGAGTCCTCACGCTTGATGTGAATACCCTGCGATGATCCCCTCTTTAAATAACGGTTTGTCCATTCATCCTTCAGGTACGCAATATCACCCCAACGGATTTCGCGACCAACAGCAACAAATACTTCAGTCCCTCGATGAGCAATGGTTCGTCGCGGACCAGGGATGGTTTTCTTCTTGGACGAATATGCTGACTCCAGACTACGAGACTTGGACGCCTCAGATGATGGCTCAAACAGACGATGGCCGACAGTGTTGCTGGACAGCCAAGCTGCTGAATAGCTCTTGACCTTAGGCATGGCGAGAGGACAATGCCAAGCTTCGATGGCGAATATGTTTACACCGTTTCGCGAAGCTGATGAGGTGAGAATACGAGCTATATGAGCGACTCAGAGTGGTTGTAGCTGAGCGCACGTCGCGATCTTTGGGATGTTTGGAAGAAAATAACGAGGCTGAAGGCCTGGGGCTGGCGCACGATCCGTCACTCAAAGCTTTAGCGCTTGTTACCACAGCATCGAGAGGCAGGGTATAAGTTAATGCCACATGCACCGCCACACTTGTCCTGAGGACCCACTCTCAACACAAGGCTGCTCTTGTTACACCAACATCCATCATCTCAGTTATTGAAGCCCAAAAGCATCTACCATACCTTGTTGCGTACAGTTACCGACGATAAATCTAAGACCTTGTCGATTCGTCTTAGAAACGCGCGATAAGTGAAGATCACAAGACAATGCGACCAGGCGTCAGAAACACTGTAGAGCGCCTCGACAGGCCGAGCGCCTACTACCAGAACCGTGTATGATGTTTGTCCACGCTTTTCTAACCAGTTATTAACACCGTGCTAGAACAAGAGGAGACGCGATCGTGATGACGGCCATGACCAACCTTCAGAGCTCCAGGCTGACCCTTTAGCTAATGCCACAACCCTCTATGTCGGCAACCTGTATGTTTTCCACGCTACAATGCTTAGTACTCTGTACCATTGCGATCAATCGCATAAGACTGACAAGCCTCGCACCAACAGATCCTTCTACACAACCGAAGAGCAGGTCTATGAACTTTTTGCAAAGTGCGGCGAGATTAAGCGCCTTATCATGGGTCTCGACCGCTTCAACAAAACGCCTTGCGGTTTCTGCTTTGTCGAGTACTACACACACCAGGACGCCCTCGACTGCCTAAAATATATTGGCGGCACCAAGCTCGACGAGCGCATCATCCGTACCGACCTGGACCCCGGCTTTGAAGAGGGACGCCAATTTGGCCGTGGCAAATCTGGTGGCCAAGTTCGCGACGAGTACCGTGAGGACTTCGATGAGGGCAGAGGAGGTGTTGGCAGGGCGATACAAGCCGACGAGCGAGACGAATACGCGGAGGGGAAGTAATTGGACAGTAGGGAAGTGGCGGTTGTCCTTGACGGCCGATTAGGACTCGATACCCCTAGATTTTCAGACACAGAGCCTTCAATATTTGGGAAAATAACTGCATTCCGTCTTCTATGTGCATATATGGTATTCCATTCCTTATCTTCTATCTCAAAGCAAACCACTGGTCTGCCCCTTCACCAGCGGTTGAGACCTTCTCTCAATCCTTTTGTTTTGTATCATATCGGGCAATGTGGTCGTCACATTGCCTCTCAAGTTCGTAGGTGAAACATTGGTGTTGTACATGGATCCCAATGCGGATCTGCCTGCAATTCCCGCCATGGGATGAATACGCCGTTCTCCGTTAGATCCTCAACTCGATTGTCCTGCTTTCAATTCTGCAAGATCGCCTTTCTAGTAACCAGGGGGGTTGATTCGCTGGGATACTCTCGTCCACTTGGGCAGTTCTGTGCAATTATCAGCATTGAAATCCGGGCAATTGCGTAATCTGAGCAGAGTGGCATACTGTGAATGCCCTTGCGGTAACGCTTGGCCTTGCGATCGAACATGGTGTATTTGTCCTTTGGCAGCATCTCGGCCTCGGTGGGCATCTCAGCCTTCCATCGCTCAAGAGCTTCGAGGGTCTGTCCTTTCTTGGCGAGAGCTGCATCAACAGTCGCTACAACATTGTCGACAGCTCGCAGACGAAGTCGATGGCGGCGTTTCTGGAACTTGGATAACCGCCAGGGAATCTTCCAAAGAAGGCCACTTGAGAGAGGATTCGTGATGCGGAATGCGCCGAACATTGTCGAATAGCGTTGCGGGTTAGAGACAATCAGAGGAGTCTCTTGGTAATTGTCGAATGAACGTCAACTTTTTCCTGGTAGCCGGCGGCTGTTGAGCCGCGCAGACGCTTAGCGCAGGAAGGCTGGTTGGCTGCGTAGGCGGAGAAGCCAGGAAGCTTAGCGGAACATTGTGTGATCCGGATACAGTGGGCGGCATGTTAATGGGGAGTTGGGGGGGGGGGGGGGTTTCCATTTAGCTAACTTGTTAAACTATACATCTAGGTACCTTACCTACCTACCTAGGTAGTCTATTCATCCATTCCGTTCATTATGAGAAGGGTATGCGACAGTATCAACAGCATCGACGTAGGACCTCCAAAGCTTTGAATGAATCGCCTCCACTTAGCGAAACCAAAGGATATTGCTAGACCGCGGCTGATGCAACATACAGCACCATGAGTTACTACTTCGCTATTGTCGGCACTCAGGACAACCCTCTATTTGAGCATGAGTTTGGCACCTCTAAACAGGGCGGTGACGGCCAGTCGCGCTTCAGCGATCAAGTCCGCCACTTGAACCAATTCATCTTACATTCGAGTCTCGACATTGCAGAGGAGGTCCAGTGGTCACATGGACAAATGTGAGTTGTTACCCACACGCTCCAAGAGGGTGGCCATGAAGCAGGCAAGGGGTTGCGCATGACCGATCCAAAGAAAAATGACACGACGCGACATGATACTAAACGCTGGTTCTTCTACAGGTATCTCAAGTGTATTGACAAGTTCTTCAATAACTACATATCGTGTTTCGTCACCGCCGGCAACGTCAAATTTCTCCTGCTCCATCAACCTATCCTCCCGACAGGAACATCATCACGGTCATCAACTGCCATCGGGGCTAATCCCACAAGTCCAGCTACGGAAGAAGCCATCAAAATGTTCTTTACAGAAGTTTATGAGAATTGGGTCAAGGCTATCATGAGTCCCTTCTACCGCGCCAACATGGAGGTGCGTAGCCCCGTCTTCAGAACAAGGGTAGCAGCAGCCGGGAGAAAATACCTTTGAATGTTGACAGGAAAGCTTCGTGTTCTTATGATACTACCTATATTTGCAACTTAATACCTCAAGTTAATTTGTTGTTCATATCTTGAAACGAGCGGCCAAATTTTCTATACTGGCTGTACTGATATGATCAAGTCATCAATCACGAGTGCACGGTATGTCTGAAATAACGGAGATTTCAGTGTTCAATGTTCAATGTGGTATTCATTTGCAAGGTCGTCTTCCATGACGCCTAAGGTAATATCATATCCGTTTCCCCCAACGCCTTAGTCAAATACATCCATCCCAGTGCCCTATAATCGCAACTGAATCATCCTTCTCAAGAGGGAGCCATCAAGTAAGGCAGCAAATTGTTTAACCACCGAAACCGTAGAGGGTACGGCCCTGTCGCTTGAGAGCATAGACGACGTCAAGGGAGGTGACGGTCTTGCGCTTGGCGTGTTCAGTGTAGGTGACAGCATCACGGATAACACCCTCGAGGAAGGTCTTGAGAACACCACGGGTCTCCTCGTAGATCACTAAGGCACAAGGTTAGCATCTTCATGTGATAATGCATTGATGAGGTCAACTTACTAGCAGAAATACGCTTGACACCGCCACGACGAGCGAGACGTCGGATAGCGGGCTTCGTGATACCTTGAATGTTGTCTCGCAAAATCTTTCGGTGACGCTTGGCACCGCCCTTGCCGAGACCCTTGCCGCCCTTGCCACCTGAAATGAAGCGTTAGTATAAGTTGATGATGAGCGAAGCTTGGAGTCGAATGCAGTTGATTGACGCGTCAGCATGGTCAGCACCGACGACCCTGCATCGACATGAAAGAATGCATAAAATAAGAGAAAGTACTTACGTCCAGTCATGATGATAGATAAAAGTGATAAAGTCTTGATGAAAAGAGATGAATGTGACGCGTTATCGCGATGTTTGTAGATGACGTTGAGACGCGTTGAAGATGCGGAGTGAGAAGAGTGGAAGGGGAAAAAACCGCTATTAGGGGTGCGAAGACGAAGAATAAATACGTGTAGGCAATCAGTAAAAAACAACAACAGCAGGCGCCAGAAATCACTGCTAAAATGCGGGCAGGATCAGTGAAAAAATGGGCACCAAAATCGCTATAATTGACGCACTTTGCCGTTTTCGGATGCCCGTATGAGAGATGCTGCCGTTCGATTTTTTGATTGGCTGATAACTCAGATCACTCCTGTCGTTCCAGGTCCAGCTGTAGCCAGACTTTGGAGCTGGGGGGAAGTGGGTCAGCGCCCGATTCTTTGAGGATGAAGTGCATTAAGTTGCGCCACTGTCTGTTGCTGTTCTCAGGTAGGTAATCCAAAAAAGAGGTCCAGTTATGTCGACTCTTTTTCTTGAAACTGCTCATGTAATATTGAAATACCTTGAGGATCAAATTGTTTGCCTTACCCGCATGCAGATGCATCTATTATAGAAGCATGATGTAATTTTGCGAAGCAAGATCGCGTGAAGCTCTTGTTGCGTAAAGTTAGTAGGTACCTTGGTAGCTTGTTACACCAATCTTAGTAGGTACAGTACTAACCTTAGGTACTAAGTTATCCATACTGTAGCCTCATCACGACACAACAAGTCTATCGAGATGCGAATTCGGAACGACAATGGGCTCAACCTTTTTTACTCTGATTATCAGGATATTTATCCATCAACTCGCCGCTCCTCTGAATGCCTATTCCCGTAATATACAGGTACCTCGACGCGTGAATGTATGCTGCTCATGCTACATATACACAAAAGCAAAACCGCTTTTCCCATTTGCACACCATGCGCGAGTCAGGCCGCTTAAAAAGCCTATTCATACCACAAAACGCCGGTGCCATGCCCATGCTCTCGTAACAAAGTCAACAGTTGCGCCGACCGCCGGTCCTCATCCCATATATTCGACCCTCACAATACGAATCAGTGCCACCACATCCCATATACTTCATTATGCCGATCGTCCCAAAGCCGAGGCTACCAAACGCAAGTGCAGACTCGTTAAACTCGCAATGTTCATTACAATCATCACATCATCGAGTCGTCCATCTCCACGTCGTCCTCGAAACTCTCAATTGCTTCTTTGATCTGTTGGCTTGCCTGTTTCGTGGTTAGTATGGACGATACATAACAGCACACAACTAGTTCTGGTATTCGACTAGCCTACCTTGGGATCCAGGGCAAGGGCAATAGTAAAGTGACGCACTGAGAGCTGCTTTTCGCCCATGCTTCTATACAATTTGCCGAGGAGGAAGTGAACTGTCGCCTCATCCGGCGCCAGGTCCTTGAGTATCATCAGCTCTTTCTGCGCCGCATCTAATTGACCAACAGCAAGCAGTGCTCTGGCTTTCTTGTATCGAGTTTGGGCTGCACGAGGTGCGAGATCAACTGCCTTGCTATAAGCTTGCAGGGCAGGCATTATTTGCTTTTGCTTCTCTAGTACTGTTCCAATGCAAGTTATCAGCACTGCATTGTTGGGGTTGATGCTCTGGGCTGCGTGGAAGTGCGTGTACGCCTTATCGTAAGCGCCGAGACGTTCCTGGACCCTTCCTATGCCATAGTAGGCATTGTAATGGCGTCGGTCGGCTGATATTGCTTGACGATATGCCGTGAGTGCCTTGTCGTATTCTTCGTTGGTAACGTGCTCGTGTCCTTGCAAGGTGAAAGCATATGCGAATTTGGGATCTAGTTGAGTGGCTCGCTTGAAACACTTGAGTGCTTGTTCATGGTCGCGTGCCAATGACCAAGCATTCCCCAACGCACACCAAGCCTGCGGTGAAAGCCATGCGGAATCGACCAACTCGTGTGCGAGAAAAGAAAGGTCCGTCTCCCGCCTTAGATGCCAGAGAACTGTGGAGTATACCTCCATATCCTCGAGTCGTGAAGGTGCTTGCACACGCATTTTCCTGAAGAACTTCTCAGACTCGGCATATGAAGCCTGCTCAAAGTGGGCGCGACCCATCTGTGCCAAAGCCCACGGTGTGTTTTGGTGAGACATTGGAAGCGATTGGAAGTGCTGAAGGCTCTCGGTGCATTGGAACTGGGATAATGAGTAGTATCCATTTGCTAGCTTCTTAACAAGATCGAGCAACCACCGAAGTCCTTCTTCGAGCTTTTGAGCATCAAGCTCCGATGTTTTGTGTACCGGCGGCGGAAGGGGGATCTCCTTGGCTTTCGGTAGCTCGCTGTGGTCCATATCGGCTTGTGCCTCTTCGAGAGGTTTGCGATTACCACTAACCACGCGGCCAACACTAGAGCCACTTGATCCAGGTCGAACAATTCGAGAAATTGGGGGCCTAGCCTTCTTTAGCTCCCTGACGGCCGCAGCTCCCATCCCAGTCGCCCCCGAGTTTGCTTTGGACGATGGTCTGAACATGTTGAGCCTTGCACTACGTCGAGTTGTTGCTGGCTCTTCTGAGTTTGTCGTTCGCTGTGCTGGGTGTCCCGATACAGTCCGTTTTCTTTCCGCTGCTGGTATAGACGATCGCAACGATGATGAGGGTGCGGCATTAGACGCATCAGTCATCACATTTTCTGTAGATTGTTCTGGTAACCCCTTGTCTTGCGCCCTTGTGCGCCGAGATCCTATGCGATAATTCATTCGTGGGGGTGCCTCCTGCGCCTGGTCAATAGCTTGGGCATGCCGCGTCCTTCGAGGTGGAGCCTGAGGAGGCTCATGGGAATGACCAATGCGAGATGCTGTTGTAACCGAAGATATCGTACCTGGAGGTGTCTCCATGCCGTCAAAACCAGAGCTGCTGTTAGTCGATGTCGCATAGCGCATGCGACCCTCCTGGATCTTCTGCATGAATTCGCTCTTATCGACTTCCAAGCCAGAGTCGCCGTTAGTAGTAAGCTCATGGATGGTTGGGGAATGACTGGAGCCGAAGGGATCGCTTGCGACATCCATTGGAGCATTCCGCTGGGACTTCTTCATAGGGATATCGGGAACGATTGGTACAGATCCTTCTCTTGATATTAAAGGGCTTGTTTCCACATCGAAGCTATTTACTAGCGTATCGCTGATTTTGAAAACGTTGGGTACACGGACGGTGACGCCAAGGTCGCATAGCGCCTCAAAAGCATCCCACATGAAAGGATTCAGCTGAAGAGCCTCTTCGAAACAGGCGATAGCCTTCTTCTTGTCGTCATATGCGCGATGGAGTCGTCCTAGAAGACAAAGAACTGCAGGCGCATCAGGAAGAGCGGTTCTAGTGGTTGCGCTATGCTTCCCCAAGTTGCATTTCGATGTCCAGAAATTCCGGGCTTTCTCTAAGGCGGAGATACCATCCTTGTATCGTTCGAGAGCCAAGCATGCTTGAGCAAAAACCCAAGCACACCCCAAATGAACACCACGGTATCCTATGGGCTTGCCAACGTCGTAGGCTGAGCGAAAGTCGCCGAGTCGTAAGTGGCATAGGGCATAGAGGTATGTAGACTCGCTAGACCGGGGATCCTGCGCCAGCAAGCGTTCGGCGAAGAATAGGCCGCTGTGGTAGGAGGCATTATCGAGATGATAGTATATCGTTTGTCTCAAAAGGCCACTGGTGACCGTCGGAGTGGGCGCCATACTAAATGTTGCTGTCCAGTGATGAGGTTTGAGAAGGATGATCGGGAAATCGGGCGGTGATGGCGCTGACGGAGTTGCCTAACGACGTGTTCTGGCCATGAGACAATAGATGGACAAGATCGAAATAAAATGATTCAATGGGAATAGACCCGTCAATCGGCGCCCAACAATAGTCTTCTCAACCAAGCAGTTGTTTATTCTCGTGCTAAGCCGTTCGCGTGAGTGGCGGGGACCAGCCAAATCGAAAGAAAACAAAGCAGCCGTGGGCCAGTCGCTGGGCAGCCGTAGTGGATATCAGCGTGGTGAAACGAATTAGTGATTAAGAAACAACAAAGAAATTTAGAGCGCAAGCCAATTCTGTCGATCTGAGGTAGCCTTTGTTATGTCGTGGCCTAGGAAAGGAGCAAGACGTCGTCACAAGTATGGAGTCGTTAAAGGCGAGCAGGTGTCGATGGGCTTGCAGCCTTGGTGAGCGGGAACGGTGGGTCCTAACGAGCGAGCGAGACAGCGAGAATTGTTGATGTAGACGGGACTGAAGGAAGCTCAAAAGTATAGAAGGGGCGAAGAAAAAGAAGAAATTTCCCTGCTACCAGCTAATGTGGCTTCGATATGAGTTGCTCATGGTATTGGACGGGTTGCAAACTCAGCCTGACCTTAGGGGATGCTGTATGAAGCAGAAGGTGCAGTGAACGTTGTGGACGTGCTTGCGTTAAACAGGCTTTGAATGTTTGGTGACGGATTGGCCAAGCGCGCGGTACCTGCCTGGCGTGGCGGACCTGATATGATTGGCTCAGGGTTGCGCCTAGCAACCAGCCACCAGGTATATTTACTTGCGATTACTAGTAAATCGAACGTGATCTCAAGTATTGTGACTAAATTGTCTCGGTCCTTCTAGCCACTGAGATATCGCAGCTGGTATCCGTACCTGCAGACTGTCTGCCTCTTCTATTCCCAGCCAATTCGGCCTACGGGCGTACATACCTAATCCATTAGTACCTAGGTAGGTACTAAGGTAAGGTAGTCCGTCCAGTCTACAGAGTGGCAGGTATCTTACCTGGGGGCAAAAGAAATAATTCGTGCCTGGGGTAGTTAGGTATCCCAAGAGTTATTATTTGAGCACTGGCTAGAGCAAGATTGTCTCTAGCAATCTGCTCATATCTTTGCTTTTTACTTTACCTGATTTTTTGCTACAAAGCGAATAAGCATCTGCAGTGCATCCTGCGTTCACACCCAAGTCCGGTTGAGTTCGATTCGTACATCGATACTTTACTAAGTCGACAGCTCCTGGTTAGAAACAAGTTGAATACCGTTCGCACATATAGCGAGTCAAAGTCATTACATCAGACAACACAACACTATCATGATCTTCATGGTTTTGAATGGTTGAACACAAGGTTCCCAGAGATTCATTAATCATAACTGAGTATCCTACATCCACCACTCTTGCTGTGAGCAAGATCTTGATGTTCCCATCATTCCCTTCCTTCACAATGTCAGGACGAGGCCGAACATATCGACAACTGATTAGGACAGTGACCACCTTTAAGCAGCGATGGTAACCTCAACCTCGACACCGGCCTCGACTGTAAAACGGTTAGACTTTGCCCAGATCTTTTCAGGCGGCGGGATCCCTTACTGTTGACGATGACGGACTTGACAACCTCGGTGGGGGCGTGGAGGTCGATAAGGCGCTTGTGGACGCGGAGCTCGTAGGAATCCCAGGTCTTGGAACCCTCACCACAAGGGGTCTTGCGGGTGGTGATCTTGAGGTTCTTGGTGGGCAGACGAACAGGGCCCTTGATGGTGAGGCCCTTGCTGCGGGCACGCTCAATGAGCTCAGCGCTGACCTTCTCGAGAGACTGGACCTTTCGGCTGGTCAGGGTGATTCGGATACGGTGGCTCTTCTATTGTGGGTGTTAGCATCGTGCCAGTGGTTCAACTTGACAATTGACATCGACATACAGGAGCGTCACCGACGTCCTTCTCGTTCTTCTGGTGAGACATTGTGAATGGCTGTCAAGACTCGGCAAAGGTGACTGCAACGGTAACGTGATGACGGCCTGGGAGGGATGAGAGATTGATTCCTTTTGTTGTAGAAGCGTTTAGTTAATAATTAAACCAATTGTCAAAAAGTTGTGCGCTTATCGGTTATCGCCAATTGTGGCACGTGACGAGCTCTAAGAGTTTCGAGCGACGGGACCAAGCAGCTACTATAGGTATGACTAAAGCTAAAATGTACCCAAAGCTTGATAAAACAGAAAATCTCGGGATACCAACTCGGAAAGTTCATGCACAAGTACTCGAATTCTGTTCTCAATACTTGTTAAAGTATGTCCAATCCCTCAAGCTCATCATCTCATAGGTGGTCCTGTGAGCTGTAATAGAGCAACCTCATCAACCAATGACGGCTAGACGAGGTAAGAAAACTTAGGACAGAAGTCCTAAGTGACGAAAATACTTAGGTAAATTTAGTATATCATAGTAGGCCTTTGGGCCAGTTAATTTTGGCATGCACGTTGAATGTCAAGAAGTTTTATTACCCCGGCAAGTGGTCGTACCAATCAGGTCCGTGGAATTGCTAGTTCTCCCCTGTCATTAGCATCGTCATTTCACTTCCCACTTCTTCAGTGAACACTTCAGCTCCATCGACCTAACAACCACGTGCTCGTAGCTATCACCACTGTGCAGCTAGTTCTGTATCGACCTGAGTGTATTCGCTAGGACTCATGTACAATGGCTCAGAAAGCGAGAAAGGACCGCGCCAAGTCCAACGCGGCGGCACTTAACAACCTGCACATTGGTTCTCTTATCGTCAACGCCCTCTTCCTCCTTTCTCACTTCCTCTTCCGCGCTCGCTCTGTCTGGCTTTACGTTCTCTTGTCTGCGCCTGCCCTCGTCTGCGAGTACATTCTCGAGGCTTCCGGTCGACCGAAGTACGACCCAACTACACGCGCCCTGCGTACCGCTGGCGAAGATCTATCCTCTCCTGGCTTGACTGAATACATGTTCGACGTAATCTGGGTTACATGGGCTGCGGTAATCTTCGTCATTATCTTCGGAAATAAAGCTTGGGTTCTGTGGCTTATTCTTCCAGCATATGGCGTGTATCTGGGAAGTGGGCTACTAGGCATGGGAAAACAGAAGATGGCCGAGTTCCAAGGAGCGGGAGATGGTGCTGGTGCAGCTCCCCAAGGAAATCGCAGAGCACGTCGAGCTGCTTAAATTTCCCAACTCTCATTAGGGGCATTAGATCCCTCCTGGGATTCTAAGTCTATTGGCTGTCTAAGGCTTCTGTTTCGGACCTTCTCCAGTCCAGCGCTCGAGGGTATCATCGTCCACATTACGGAGTAGGACATGAATATGTTCTAAGGCGCGTACACTTTGAAGGGCGACCCAATTCTTGAACCACAGCACTTTGCTCTCTCCGTTTGGACCCAGAGCATCGATGAATGTTTTTTTGATGAATGACTGGACCAAAGCCCTGCTCTCAGGTGTCATATCACCAGTCTCGGAGTCCGTAGGGACGGTTGTGCGCAACCACACTACAATGTGCCTGATGTCCGGTTCCAATCCGTAGGGCCAGTCATTGATCAAGATGCGGTAGTCTGAAGGGTTCTCGAAAGGGACAGTAGATTTTGGTGTGAATGGCGGGTTGCCCCATTCCCGAGGTAGGCGGTTTGCAAGAAGATAATTCGTCATGGAGCCATATTCTGCTTTGGTCTGTGCAGTCCATGCCATATATCGACGAAGGTCAGAGGGCTTGCGCTTCAGGACAGAGAGGTTGTTCGTCCCTGTCCAATGTCAATGGCTGGGTTTGAAACAGAGCAGAAAATGTCGACTAGATTCCGAACAGAGCTGCTTACTTATAATCTCCTTTAACTCGTCCCAATCATGTTTGTGAAACTCCTCATCAGTTTGCGAGAGGACCCATCTATCGACTTCCGTCAGAGGGAAGGGCGCTTCTTCTGGAGGATTCTCGCCCATTTTGTAACAGGTTGTTGAGGATATGGAGGTCTGAAAGATCTCGTCTGCCAGCTAAGATGGGGAGGTGGTATCGATTTTCTGCTGCATGTGTTTTTCACTTGCAAGGTACCCGTTTCATTAGAGATATAGCGCTGACCGTTATGATTTATGGGAAATACAGTTCTGAACTTATAGGCTCGAATAGCCATTGTGGCACTCATGCGGTGAGAAGTTGGCCCAAGTCGGCTTATGTCAGCGGCGGCGAAGCACCGAGCCATAGTCTTCACATGAATGAGGAAATAATTTCTGCAGGAATGCTCCTGTTGAGTAGTTGTGATTGCTTAGGTACCTAGAGATGATTCTCAATAAGAGCCATCACATGTAATGAGTGGGTGGCTTCTTATCAGCCGTTGAGAAGCTGCGCCAACCCAGAGTTTCAAATAACTACGGTCTATTGAACCACCGCCAGCCCCTCCATCATCGATCTCATATCTTCGTGAACGCGTCAGGGACCCTTTACGATCTGCTCAAATTGAGCCAATTGGAACCATAAAACCACACTTTGTAGCCAATTGAACTTTCGATCGTCCCTGCCGCAAAGTCATTCGATAAGAGGGAGGAAACTTACCTTTCACACCTCATGAAACGGCCCTGCCATCAAGAAAAGCCGTCCTCGCCATGATCCTTGGTCCTATAAGCCTCGTTGACTGTGGAGTATTTCTCATATTTCTTGCACCTCAACTCATATGGCACGCCGGGTTCTTTCTGACACTATTCACGGGTCTCAGGGCCCTACCGTTCCTCCGTTGGTTATCCCTCACTACGTACAAGTATAATGCCAGTCTAACTTCTCTAACATAGTGATTCGACTTCCTTATGAGTTCATCACTGACCGTTATCTGACTCATTCAACTCGACAACTTGCGTTTACTCAGACAGCTACTGTGTTTGAGGATCTTGTGATACGTTGCGTGCGCTATGCCTTCGCCAATATCCCCGCCAAGGTTGGGCGAGTCTTCTTCGGCAAACATGTTGCGTTACCGTTTATTCACTGGCGCATGCTTCGCCATGGCTATGTCAGATCTCCAGTTCACTACAGGGAATACAACATAGGAAAAGTTGGTTTCAATTTGACACTATGGCTGTGCTGCGGTGACTAACTGCAGCAGGGAGATATCAAAACAAAGGGAACTTGGATTATGCATCAACCGGATCATCCTCCAGATTTTGTCCTTTACTATGCACACGGTATGCTCATAACAGTTACTTACCATGTGTTCACGTTGCTGATTATCACAAGGTGGTGGGTTTTTGATGGGCTCAAGTTACTTTTACCTCGAATTCCTCATGGCTTGGCATCACCTCCTTGTTGAGGCTGGATTCAGTAACCCTGCTATATTTGCACTCGAGTACACTTTGGTGCCTGATCAAGTTTACCCAATGCAGGTCCTGGAGGCCCTTGAAGGTTACAAGCATGTCCTTGAAGTCGTGCAAAACGCGTCCAAGATCTGCGTTTCGGGAGATTCGGCTGGCGGCACGTTGATTCTCAGCTTATTGCTCGAGTTGGGCGCTCAGGCTGGCAATCAAGACAAGAAGGGCATGAAGTTCAACATCCGGGGCGGCCTCTCGGATGCGGATCCACCTCATTTGCCTCTCCCGCGTATGGCTACACTGATTTCGCCGTGGATAACACTCATGTCCAATTTACACTACAGCTCCAAAAGTGATTTCTTGGACAAGAGAACCTTGTGGAAATATGCACACGAGTATGCAGGAGAGAACATGGTCCAACAGCAACCGGCTTCTCCCGGTGACTGCGTCGATGAGGGGCTCTGGAGAGCAGCCAGTCCCGAGCGAGGATACTTCATCGTCTTTGGAGAAGAGGAAGTATTCGCGCCGGATATTGAAGAATTTCTCAGGCGGCAAGCCAAATTTGGGATTCAAGGTGAAGGGCAGAAATTCGACGGAGGAATTCATGCGTGGCCAGTAGCCTCACTGTTCCTGTCCAGTACAAACGATAAGAGGCTGCAAGGGCTTCGAACTGCTGTAAAGGAGATTAGAAGACGAATGCTTGAATGGGGTACGCTGAATGGGGATAGAGTGTAAAATCAGATTAGATCAAGTAAATTTTCATAGACGAGGCCCGTATTTGGTGATTCAGGAACCATAGCACAAAACTCGGTTTCGTCCTCTCACCAGGCCTGCTCAGGGATTAAAGCTCAACGTGTATCATCACTAGGATGCAGAGGCAGAAGAGTGTATGCAGGTGGGAAATAGTGGAACTCACTTGGTAGAGATGATATACCTGCGTGCTGAAGTTCAGAGATGGCGTGTCCAAGCCAGCCCGTACCTACCTACCTTAGAGCTTAGGTAGGTCGGTCACCGATGATATTGTGGGTGCATCTCAACGATGGGAGCCTGAAGTCAGCGCCTAAGGCTGCCACAAGGCATCTAAGCCATGCCAGTCACTCTGGGACCTGAATCAGCGCTGTATTTCCATATTCGTTGGGGAATGGCCCAGGAATGGGCTCCACGCGCGCGCACGAGGAACATGCGACTGATATTAGGCATAACTTGTAGAGCACACAGCGTCAGCCGTGCTTATGTTATGTATGAGGCAGAACACGAAATGCATGCGATGGGTCTCTGCTAAGGGGCATAGCTAGCTCACATCACAACATTGCATCATGAACTTCGAGATAGGAGCAAGTGAGTCAGAGAAAGGAAGAGTGAATAAGGTTATAAACGAAGCGCACATCTTATCCACTCACAAGATTGCAGATCGTAGGTTAGTAGGTTAGTAACTTACCCAAGTACAGCAGTAGGTACCTACTAAGGTATCATTGAGAAAACGCGTAAAGTGTAAATGATGATTAATTACGGTGTGGGGCGCACGTGGTAAGCACGTACCATGCCTAGGTATCCAGCTCGTTCCTGCCCTGAAACTCAAAGTACCTAAGGAAGTAGGTACCTATGTAGTAGGTGCATGGCGTGGGAAGGATCCCCCTGGATGGTTCCCATCGATCTAAGGGATCAGCTTGAGACGCTGTGTCTGATTTGGTGTTTGGGCGGAAGTCACTTTGTACCCAGGTAGAGAGCGAGTCTCCGCGTCCAGTTGTGCATATAAACGCCCGGCATTCCCTCGTTTTCCCCGCCATCGCCATTTGCCGCCGCTGTGTCAAATACGATTGCCCGACCAACTTCTGATGCTGACGTCTAAATAGCGCCGCTGATAAACATTGCGAAAGCCACTCATGACCACAGTCTCGAGAAGCTTTACTTGTTTTCCATTCCTCGGGGCCTACACTTATTTTGCTATTCATTGCGCTCATCGAAGACTTATGTACTTACACCATCCTCATCTTAAACTCTCCGTCAACCAAAAAAAACTTATCAGTCCACTACAAACAAGATAATCGATAATCTACCAACATAGCCGCCATTTTCATACTACCTACCTACTGTTAGATCTCCACATTGTCCAGTCAGGTCCAGTCTACGTGGCAATCATCAACTCAATCACTAACCTACGTGAACTTACTTGCCGGGCTGAAACTCAACACTTTCTGCCTTGTCGGTTCACACGCGCACCATTACGTCCTGAGCATCATTTCAGCGTATTGTACAACCTCCATCCACCAGGGCATTTTGACAGGTAGCCATCTCAATAACAAGGTCTTACACACAGCCCCTGGTAATCTGCTGCCCCTCTCACTGCACTGCAACCAACCGCTTCCACTTCTAGGTTAGTAGTTAGTTGTCAAAAAGGTATGTTGGTTAGCTGTCTAGCTGATTGTCTTCCTTTACTCCTTACTTGTCTACCAACTTCATCGCCCTTATCCTACAAGCCTACATGTATGTGGTGACCTTGTACTCCACCATCACGTCAGTCATATCACATCGTCATCCCCCCCCCGTCCGAGACGGGAGCTCGAGCTTGCTGATTCGTGAGCTAAACCTCTTCTTCTTACTCCCCCTGTCTCCCTTGCGCACGGTTCTTGTTAGCACCCGACAAGTGTGAGCAGGTCCGTCTTGTTCATTGCATTCGTCTGATATATTAAGAACACGAAATTCCTTCAGTTTAATTAATTTGTTTCTCCTTAGACACCATATTACATGCATCATCATACTACTACCTGCTATTCTTGGATACCTTACACATATACCTTTTACTGACTTGCCAACCACAGGCACAGCAACTGGCACAAAGAAACAACTCGTCAAATCAAGCCACATATTTTAAGCTTTTATTTATCCTCGATATCCACAACTTGGTTGTATTGTCTTTGGTCAAACAACGCAGCTTCTTCTACAACCGCTCAAAGGCGCGCTGTACCAAACCTATTCTGACGCCCTTTTATTCTTGGTATTGGCTACCTACCTTACCTACGTACATATTCTCGAATCACCCCCGCTGTTTCATTCGACCGGATTGCCAAGCATCTACGTTATCCACAGCACTATCAAAGACGACCGGCTCGGGTTTGCATTGCAACGGGTCTCTATTCGTTCGCTGCTGGACCAAAACAATATTATCCCGGCCGCTTCGGCGTGCAAGCCCCACCATAATCGTAATCATTCCGCTACAAACACCGCGGCGGATCAAAAAAAAATCAATTTATTATGTCGACTGATGACAGCTATGCCCCAAAGTCTCCGGACCTCTCTTCTTTTTATTCAAGTGGCCCCACCCAGGAAGAGCTCCATCATCCACAGCCTGACTGTCACTTTAGCCCGGGATATGAATATAAAGCAGAGTCCCCAACCTACACCAGATCTACTTCCTTTTCTTCTTATGTTCCACCATCCTTAAATTTTAACAACGGCGGTACATACGATTCCAAGTACCGGCCACAAGTCGACTACCAGCAAGCATCTTCACAACTAAGATCTACAAGACCAGAATATCAATCTTACCGGTCGCGACACTCTTCAATCCAAGACCCCTCTGTCTATTCTTCACCAGACAAACGCCCGTCTTCTGGTAACGGATTCGAGGATACCTTTGCATTTCCGCACACACAGTCACTAAACCACACTCCAGCACGACCTGCGCCGTACGGCCAAGCCTATCCCGAGCAAAGTCCGCTTCCCAACGCGACTTCGTACAACATATCCCACGAACCACCAGTAGGGACTGGTTCAATAGAGCGCGCTTCGACTTTCGGTGCCATACCTTTTGTTACAGATATGCCTCCGCGCAAAGCCGCGCCGTCTACGGCGCCCGCTATCGATCCATCCCCCGTCCGAACCAAATTTCCAACTGCCAGGATCAAACGGATCATGCAGGCTGATGAGGAAGTTGGAAAGGTTGCACAGCAGACCCCGATCGCTGTAGGCAAGGCTCTTGAACTTTTTATGATCCAACTCGTCACGAAAAGCGCCGACGTGGCCAAGGAGAAGGGTTCCAAGAGAGTTACGGCACCAATGCTCAAACATGTAGTCGAGGCCGATGAACAGTGGGATTTTCTTCGTGATATTGTCAGTCGCGTCGAGAACGAGAAGGAGGGTAGTCGATCAAAGGCTAAGCAGGAGAGCTCGAGTGATGAGGAGATTGAGGAGCCCAAGAAAAGAACACGCGGCGGCAGGAGAAAGAAGGCTCAGTGATTTGGTTTCATTGTGGAGTATTGTATGATGTCTTTGCAAGGTTTGGGATGCGTCATGAGGGATAATGATCAAATAGCAGGCGTTTAGGGGGACTCGCATTGAGCCGGAGTTTGGCGCATTGAAGACAATTCATCGCATGGACTTTTGGCATACTGGGTATTTTAAACGTTTGCACGTACTGGCGCGCTCGCGGACTGGCACAATATCAATTGCTGGTGCTGCAAAGCATCTCGGCGAGTACGTCAGCATGATTACACAGCAATTTGAGCAAAGGGACGGAGGCCAAAGGCTGTCACCTTGTCACTTCCTGGCTCTAAGTCATGAACTCTCCATGTGATTTGACTTGACTCTTGCTTCTTGTATCTGTGAAGTTCTCAGCTTTATTCACGATCTAACTAACCCTTGCGCTCCTGGTCAGTCTGGGCTGCAATTAAGAGCGAAGCTTGGCATATTGTGCTTTCAACGCCTGTGTCTCTAGGACTCGGTTCCTTTACCGATATCCTTCCTCTCGGCATTAGAGTTGCATGGGTGTTACTTGGTCTTTGATCTCAGTCGCATTAACCGTTGAGACGCGTATGTGGTCTCCATGTCCTATGATGAAAGGTGACAACGATAAAATGCCATTAGTCTTGAGAGTTTAACCAAATTTTAGCACATCACTTTCAATATAGAGGAACAGTCTATATCAACATAAACAATAATAGAACCCCAGATGAAGGAAATGTTAGTTCCAGGCGTGTGTACCCTAGAGCCTAGTGTAGTCCCGTAACCACTGACGTAGGTGGAATTCACGTTAGTATACTTATCATTGAAATATAATGCTAGTTAATAAGAGCTGGAAACTGAGCATAGATGATGTTTACAGAGGTTCCTATGGGCGAGGAAACTTGAAGCCTTATTAATTCTAAGTGCTTATTAAAGGGAAAGTGATAAAATATGCTCCAAAGCTGATAGTGCCTGCCCAAGATTGTAATGACTTAGTCTCCTTATCAAATAGAATGAAAGTCCTGGGTTTTCTTACACCCTCAAGAGAGCATCATGACGGAGTACATCATAACTGGAGGTCTCTGGAATCAAGCGTAGGTTAACGAGTCATTGACGTCTCAATAGGAGAAGTAGGTTAACACTCCGAATTGCTCAAAAGGGTTCTGGTCCGCGCCCGGACTAAGACCAATCCAAAGGTTATAAGCCTTAAGTGTCGAGTTTGGTGCCTCGCTAATGAACTGTCGAGTCGTCGAAATAACAGCACGGGATTACAAATCAATCAATAATTGCAGAATCTATCATCCTACTCGAGGGTTTACATGTTGCTTACAGTATACAGAAATCAAGAATAATTATATCAAATTGTAACCCCTGTGCCTCCTGCGCGTGGTCCAGGTACTCAGGGGTTCAATGAGCTCTCTGATTGGTCTATCGGTCTTTTGCTATTACTTCTCTGCCCGACCTAGGTGAGAGCTCCCGTCTGTACCCAAAAGGTACAGCTTGCAATCCAATGCCAAGGCGTGAGCTGTGCGTTCCGGCTCCCTAACATTATCCACTAATATCCGCAACGACTCCTGTAAATCTTCTGAAGAACAAATCATCCTCGACTGACTTTGGGCTTGGACGGTTTCGTCAACCTCGAACATCAACCAGCTTGGAACCGTCGTCACTCTTGCGAATGGACTCTTGATTGTCTCCCCCTTCTGTCACGCCCGTTCTCCTGCCACGATATCCTGTATTTCTTCCTTCAATTTTAGCTCAGACCCTAGATGACGAACCGCCAGCTGTCCCTTACAGGCGCTCGCTCCCCCGCGTAAACCAAAACCAATGTCGTGGGACTTGCTTCAGAGGTTCCTCGAGTCCGACGTCTTCAACTCCAACCCCTTTCTCCCCGTCTCATACCTCTCGTGAGTCTCCTACAAACCTCTGCACATCCTGCAGAAGCCGGCGATACTGGTCGCCGTACACTTTTGCCATAACTATTCATTCTTGCTTCTTCCGCCCTCTCCGACGTCGCCAATCGCTAATGCCACCTGTCGCAACAGCCGATATGCGGACCACGTGGGGATTCACTATGTTCTCTGCCAGAAGCTCCGCCAGTTTCCCTACGAGGATATTGAGTTCTTTCTACCGCAATTATGCCACCTCATAATCAGCGTGCATAATGAGTCAATGGCTTTGGAAGAGTTTTTGATGGACTTGTGTGAAGAGTCGGTCACAGCAGCGCTGCTGGTACGTTTTGATGATGATGCTCAATTGACAACCCTTTGGGATGGAATACGCGAGCCACCGAGTCATGGGATTGTTGATCGATTAGGATACGGTGAAAAGAGAGCTGACAATTGCGTGCGCAGACCTTCTGGCTCTTTCAAACATATCTTCACGATCTCTCCTCGAATCCGCAATCCGACTCGTTTCAGACATGTCGCCGTGTCTACAACAAAGTCCAGCACATTGTGTTTGGACTTGCTGATACCGCTCGTCACGAAAAGATCACGGAAAACGTCCTACCAGTCACGGTACTTTCTAGTTTTGTCCTCGCTAGTATTGCGCTGCCGATGTTTCCCCAGTGGGCTGGCCCTCTCGCAGTCGCCCAAGCTCGCAAACCTCAACCCATCAGCAATGAAACGCTTGAACCGAAGGAAAACTCCAAGCCCGCGAGGGCTCGCACAGTTACCGTGGGAAACTCACGATCGCGGCGTGTCCGAGATAATGGACGGACCTTTAGTGCACCAGATCCTAAAGGGTCAAGAGACTCTTCGCCCAAACCTTCGCGCAGTCCCCGACCGCCTTCGGTGATTATTCCGCCGCAAAGGTCTAAGACACCAGCTGGGACGACTCGGCCATCCGCTCTTGAGCTGAGATCACTGGAAGCCAAGCTCAGCACGTCATCTCTCCCACTTCCATCAGCTCAACCTACTACCAGACCGACGACCCCAAACTCAGCAGGCAATGCGCCGCGCCCGGTCGATAACGCAAACCGACGGCATTCGCACCACGCAAAAGCAGTCCTTACTGTCAGCGACATGTCGCCAGTGCAAAAGACGAGACTTTTGAGACAACATTACTTCAGGTCAGAAACACAATTCCTGACGGCCCTGGAAGGCATCTCGAACCGATTAGTACTGGTCCCCAAACCCGCTCGAATGAGCGCATTGCGAGCCGAATTGGCTTTAATATCACAGGACTTACCTGCTGAAATCGACATTCCCGTGATTTGCCCCCCAACTCTGGTTAATGGATCGCCTGGAAAAAGTCGCCATCACCGTATCGTTCGCGTGAACCCTGCTGAAGCGACAGTGCTCAATAGTGCCGAGAAGGTCCCTTATCTGATCATGGTAGAGGTTTTGAGAGACGACTTCTCTTTCGACCCTGACCAACCCGAAAATGACCGACTCCTCAACAGCATACTAGGAGGTAGCGCTCGCGCAAAGCGTATATTCGATCTTTCTGACTCACCTCGCCTCTCCCCCACGGTAAAGGCGCCAGAGCCTCTTCTAGACAGTGTCTTTGAACCTGCTTCGGGCGATCTGGGAAGCTCGCCACTTTTGAAGGGTATAGATGAGTCGCCAGTTAGAGTCTCTTCGAGACCACCGCAGAACCATACTGCTCAGCGTCTGCCAAGTGGCGCTACAACATCTTCCTCGACACTGGATCTGACAACGCCGCGATCATCGGGCACAGGAACCTCGCGATCTAACAGCCCAGGACCCGTCTCACGAAGAATGACCATGCCCATTCAGCGAAGCGCACCAGCAGACCAGCCTGACTTCGGTGCCTTAGCTACGCACATGCGAACTGCTTCTCAGATGCTTGCACAGCTGGAAGCCACCAGCGGAAAGCGTCCAAAGCAGGAAGTAGCTGCTATCAGAGCCAAGATTATCGCCAGCATGCAGAGCCTTGAGGAGAAGAGCTTCGATGTTGACGAGCAAGGCCCAACCTTCGACACAATTATCGCTAAAGCCAACACAACGCCGATGCCTGTACACAATCCTGACCTGGAGGAAGACGTGCAGATTGATCCGAACCTGAACGCTAGTGCAGGACGTGAGCGTATGGAGAACGATATCAAGACTGGTGGTGTCCAACGGCGGGGAGATCGTGATGACCCTAGTGCGGCCGTCTTTGGTGAAGCTTGGGAAGCTAAGAAGGAACGAATTCGCAAATCATCGCCTTATGGTTGGATGAAGAATTGGGATCTCGTCAGTGTCATCGTCAAGACAGGAGCTGATCTTCGACAAGAGGCATTTGCTTGCCAGCTCATCGATGTGTGCCATAAAATTTGGGTTGATGCCGGCACTGATGTCTGGGTTAAACGTATGCGAATCTTAGTAACTGGGGAGTCGTCGGGTCTGATCGAAACCATTACGAGTGGCGTGTCCCTCCACTCGCTGAAGCGAAGTCTAACGCTGGCCTCCGTTGAGTCTGGTCAGAACCCTCGCAACCGCATTGCGACACTGAGAGACCATTTTCTCAAAGCTTTTGGCCAACCTGATAGCAAAGAGTTCCAGGCTGGCGTTGATGCGTTCAAAAAGTCATTGGCAGCATACAGCATCATCTCTTACGTTCTTCAACTCAAGGACAGACACAACGGCAATGTGTTGGTGGACAGCGAGGGCCATATTATCCATATCGACTTTGGCTTTATGCTTTCCAATTCGCCTGGCTCAGTTGGGTTTGAGGCGGCGCCGTTCAAGTTGACGCATGAGTATGTCGATGTTTTGGGTGGACCACTTTCTCCTAATTTCGAAGACTACAAGAAGCTTTGCAAGCAAGCATTCCAAGGCAAGTTACGCCAGAAATACGATATTAAGAATTGTGTTAACACTGTGTTAAGCTTTGCGTCGCTCAGCAGACAACATTATTGACCTGGTAGCGATGATGGGACATGACTCCAGAATGCCCTGCTTTGCAGTTGGCATCGCTCAAGTGACAAATACCCTTCGACAGAGATTCCAGCTTCACCTGAGCGCCGAGGAAGCGGAACACTTTGTCGATGATCTCGTTGCCAAATCTTTTGGCAGTTACTACACTCGACTGTAAGTCAAGCCCCATTCTGAGGTTCAAATACCGCGTATTGACCTGTCTTAGCTATGACACATTCCAATATCGTACACAGGGTATATACTAGACAAGTTCAACACCGAAGCGACTCGATAAGCAGGGGATAGTTAATTTCAGTGCATAAGAGAAAAGTTCAAGAGCTAGGACTAGCATTGGTATAATTCAGGGGCATATGAGATGGCGTTGCGGACGATAGACATGGCCGAATAGCCGAAACACTTACTGAAGTGAGTTTTATACGACAACTGATGACTGTACATGGCGAGGAGGATAGGAAGTAGTGTGGATTTTTCATTACGTGGTAGAATGGAGGGAGGGACGCTAGAATTCGGGGGTGAATAAATACCTTCTTAAGGCAGTGCTGACATCGTCACGTATCCAAGACTTTTACTATTACATCACAGTGACAGCTATACTGACGACTGCCTTGCCTGGCCTTTATGCAATATACATAGGGTCGATTCAACATGTAACTGATGGATGGACATATCACTGACTGAGCTCACTTCAACGCTGACTTTGTGTAATGACTCCAAGAGCCCCTTCATTTCAAGACAGGATTCGATTCACGATACCTGCAAAACTGTCAAGCAGGACCCTACTACTTCTAACCTGCAAACATATCTTTGAGTCTCTTGTTCCACGGTCCTAGCTCCCCGTCGCCCAGCTGAACCCTGAGCCTAAGCCGGTATCCCGATGAAAACTCGTGTAAGTGTTTCTGACTTTTATTGCGACCGCCTTTTCCCCTTCTTTTTTTTTACTACTCGTACATAAAAGATTTGATTCCGTATAATGCATCAGCCGACAACACCTGATAGTGAAGAAATAAAAGGAGGGCAAATGTTGCTCCCATCTTGTATGTAAAGCGCAGAGATTAGGGTGGAATGAGAAATAATCAGAACATGCCCTTCATTGTCTTATCGACTTGGGGGCACGTTTCTTGGAAGACCGTTTGAGTTTCTAACCCCATCGATCACCCTCCCTTTCTGCTTCGAGTCTTCGCATTCTCTCCTCTTCGTCGCCACCATTGACAGCTTCGCTTCGACGTGATGCAGCAGCTGACGTTGACGAGCCCGTCCGACGGCCTTTGCGTGACCCTGCATCGTCGCCGTCATCGCCCCGGCTGCGTTTCCAACCCGCCATACCTGCGATACGTTGCGCTTCTTTAAGCAAACGCTCGCGATCGCGGGCCTCGCGCTCGAGCGTGTGCGGATCCTTTCCCGAGTGCTCGGTGCGATTCGAAGAGCCGGTTTTCACTTTCGTGTCGTGACCACGAGAACCAGAGATAGGCTTCGAGTCTCCAGCATCAATCGACTCGCGTCTGCTGCTATATCTCGAACCTCGATCGCGATCTCGTTCTCTGCCTCGGTCCCTGCCACTTTCCCGATTTTTGTCCTTCTCTCGCTCTCTGTCGCGGTCACGATCGCGTCGGTCCCTATCCCGATGTCGATCTTTGCGATCCTTGTCTTTGCGGTCTTTGTCGCTACGATCTCTGTCCTTTTCCCGATGCCGGTCGCGGTCGTAGTCTCTATCCCGGCGCGAGGGGCGGTGGCTGGACTTTTTGCGATCGTCATCTTTGTCCTTTTCTCGGTCCCTCCGCTTGTCCGAGTCTCTATCTCGACGGCTGCGGTGGCTGGATCTTTTGGATTCAGCTGGTGATGCGGAACGATTTCGGTCAGTGTATTTTTCATCCTTATCCTTGTCCTTGGACCGTAAAGACTCTTCATCGTCGTGAAAGTGACGCCGGTCTCTATGCTTCTTGCGTCGCGAATCGTCATCATAGCCTTCGTCCTCAACAGACTCTGAGCGATGGCGCCTACGTCGACGGGAGCTTCGATGTCCCCTGCTGCGACTACGACTTCTGCTGACGGTTCGAGATGCTGATCCTGTTTGGTCATGGTCATGGTCATGGTCATGGTCTCGGTCGCGTTTGTCATGACCGCGAGGTCGCTCTTTGCTCTGCTCATGACGGGACTCACGATCCTTGTCCTTTTCACGGGCGTCAGCAAGACTTGGAGCTGGAGAACTACTCCTGGACCGGGATCGGCCTCGGTCTGCTGGGCTATCTCTCATTCCAATCGGTTTAGAGGGAGGGATTTCACTTCCCACCTGGTAACCGCGTGCTCGAAGATGATGTAGACTTGTGTTAGGAAGCCCCTGTCTCATAGCTTTGGGCCCAGTAGGCGCATTCAAAGGTACATCAGCGGCTGCAACTGGACGAACAGCACCGGAAACATTACCCTGAGGCGGGTCTGAGTTTCCAGGTCCCGTATTACGTGTTGTAGAGGAAGCATCACCGGTAGAGGCACCCGCATTGCCTATGGCCTCACTGGATCCATCAGCTTGTCCGGCATCAACAGGCCCTGCAGCGCTATCACCCTGAATAGGTTGACCGCTCTCATCAACTTGCTGCTGGCCATCACCCTGATCAACACCGTCCTGACCACTCTGATCAGGCACAACCTGCGGGAATTGGCCTTGGGTCTGGTCGTGGTAGTTTGGGTTGCCTCCGAACTGGTAACCTCCACGGCCATATCCTCCGTAGTACCCACGGCCACGGCCTCGACCACGTCCGAAATTGTTGCGGCGATAGTCATTGAATTGACCATAATTACCTTGATTGTATCCTGTCTGGAATCCTGAGTTAAAGCCTCCAAAGTCACCAGTTCCCATGCCAGGACCATTTTGATTGTAATTATTCTGGTCGAAATTCCACGACTGTGAACCGTTCCAGTTATTATTGGAGCCTTGGCCAAATCCACCTCCAAAACCGCCCATGCCGTTCATCGCTATGCCTTGAAAGCCACCGTTCATGTACATGTTCTGCATCGTCATTGGGTCCATGCCCATGCCCGGCATACCTGTAGGCATACACATTAGTATTTATCATCACATGCGCGCTGAGTGGTTCATTCCACAAACTTACCCATCATGGGAAAGCCACCGAAAGAGTTCGGCGTCATCCCGTTCTGCATAGCCATCATCATCTGCATCTGGTTGAAGTCACCAGAGTTGGAGAATGAGCCATTCGGAAAATTGGCAATCGTTGACTCGGAATCGGGCTTCTCTTGGTCTTGATCTTCGTCATTTTCGGCCTCCATTTGTTGTTCGTTCTCTCCCTCTTCGCCGACGCAGTTGATCCCTCCTTCACCATTTTGTGTCGTAAGAGTTTGCTCGTCAGAGTGCTCAATGGGCGCGTCCTCTATGCCGCCCTCAGCAGGTGCGCCCTGAGCATCATCTGCCTCAACTTGCCGTGGACTCTCAGTAGCAGGAGTGTCGTCATGGTGAGTAACATTGTCCTTTGAAAGAAAGATGTTAGTGGAAGGTCCGTGACGAGAATCAGAAATCTAAGTACCTGGACTACGCGTGGAGCAGGGAGGCCTTCATTAACTTTGTCCGCGCTATAGACCTGTACAGATGATGGCGCGCCGACCCCCGAAATATGTTCTATGGGTGTCTCGATGGCAGATGTTTCGGTTGTAGGGAGATTCTGTTTAGGCGCCTCAACTGGCGTCGCTGGTTCCGAGTCTTTGTCTTCCTTCGGTCGACTTGCTTCACGTTTCTTCTCCGCAGTGCGCAGGAAGACCCTGATTGTTGTTCTCAATGATTTGTTGGGATTACAGTCTTCGGCGGACAATGGTGAGTGTTCGCAAACAGGACACGACGCGGGTAGATTAGATTGACCTTGACGCAGTGTTAGCACGAGGATGTAATGTGCGAGCTTGTAGGGACCAATCGCGTACATGATTCGCATATTGCTTGTTCGCAGCAAGGAAGACGGTAGGCGTTGACCGCGAGCTTACTACAGATCGCGCATCGCAACTTGATTGGAATATCGTCGGGCGCAAGGGACCTGCACAAAGGAAGGGCATTAGCTTGCGCGTTGGCGCGGTCTTTCAAGGCTGTGTAACATACCGAATCAGCTCCGCCTGAGCTTCCGTGATCGTTGACGCCATAGCGAAGTGTTGCTGATCTGTGACAAAGCAGCCCCGAAACCAAGGACAGAGCCTAAGATAGCAGAAGAAGCGTCATGGGAAGTTCGAGTGTTGTAAGAAATGATTGGAGAAAGACAAGAGGGGAGCAGAGGAGGAAGAAGTTTGTTGCTCAGGCAGATATTGAGCAAGGCCGATCTTTTTCAATGGTTCTGGTGCAACAGAATCACAGTCACTGTGATCAATTGGCGCGACGTTAAGGAGATACTAAGTGAGTTAAGTAAGGTAGATACTTATGCAGTAGGTCAACTCGGTCAAAGAACAGTGAAAAAAAGATTAGTATAAAGAGAGAAGCCAGGCTTGTTTGCTTCTGACGCAAAGGCCAACAGCAACTGGCTGCTAAAGGGCTCTGATGAGGTTCAAAATCGTGTAAAAAAGAGTGGGCCACAGACACACGCCAAGCCCAACAGGGAGAGGCGGCCAAATCGTGACAGTGATCACGTGACCGGTATAGTGATTGCCATATGCCCACCTCAAGGTACGCATGACCACAGCAGTAAAAAATGAACAAGTATCGAATACTTACAAATATCAAATGAGAAGGATAGGAATTGATGGGCTAGTGGACAAAGACCGAATCACAAAGAGTGTTCAATTGCGAATTGGTCGAGAAGTTATCGCAATCACTACTGAGACGTAAGGTGAGCTGAAATAATCGACAACTAACAGATCGCTCAGATACAACAATGACTTTGAAACATAGAGACGTAATTTACTGAGTTTGCCGAGGACTAACCAAGTGGAGAGGAATAATGAGACATTTTTTGGGTTAGGTTAGCGTCTGATGTTGTTAGGTAGAGCATACAAGAGGTACACAGGCACCTTAGTATTAGTTCTTGTTACCAAAGATACTCTTTCTCAAGCCCTTTTGGAAGTGGTGTATGCTCAGTCCATCGGTTTTTTTCTATTACGGGGAAGACATAGACAAGACCACTAATTGTCAATACATGCCAAGACAAACTCAGCTAGGTAGTAACAGGAAAAGACAAGAAAAACCTGCAGAGTCAACTCCCATGCTCTCCTCAGCATCAATCCCAAGCAAACGGCTCGAAGGAAAAGTGCAGCATAACGTGCAATAAAATCAATTGTCGCGTGCACCTCCGACTCATCCTCTCACCCTTATCGACCCATACACCACTCGACTCCGTCTAGCAAGCACAGCTGTCCTTAGCACCAACGTCCTTGGGACCACCGAGATTCACTCTTTGCTCCTCGCCTCCCCGGCTGGCAGCATTCGATGCGCCAGCTCCTCTGGCACTCTTCAATGATGTCTCGGGTATGGCGTTTGCGATGGCTGTGAAAACCTCGGTAACGTTATGCCCGCTCTTGGCACTGGTCTCAAAGAATAGTAACCCCTCCTCTTCCGCGTATGCCTGAGCCTCTTCTGTTGGAACCTTGCGTGCGTCGCCAGAGTCGTCGCCTTCCTCGCCATCTTCACCATCAGCAGCAGCGCCAGAGTCACCAGTAAGATCCAACTTGTTGCCAACCAGTGCGATAACGATACCGGGAGATGCTTGTCGTTGCAACTCTGCGACCCAGTGCTTGGCTTTGATCAGAGATGTAGGTTTGGTGAGATCATAAACGACGAGAGCGGCCTGAGCATTTCGGTAGTACATTGGAGCCAGCGAGGCGAAGCGCTCCTGGCCGGCGGTATCCCAAATCTCAAACTTGATTGTCCTTGTGGGAAGATTACATTTCTGGGTCAAGAAAGCGGCTATTGATGCAACTGTCAGCTACGTAATGGAAGGACTGGGGAGGTCCAGGATACATACCACCAATAGTGGGCTCCTTGTTTTCTTGGAAGTCGTTGTTAACGAAGCGCAAAACGAGAGACGACTATCAGCTCAATTAGTATACTAGAAGATGCCTTCTCAGCATGTGATTGTTCAAGCGCACCTTTCCGACGGCGGCTTCACCAAGAAGCACCAGCTTGACGCTGCTGCTGGGCTTTGGGGCGTTGGCAGAGTCGGCCATGATTGCGGGATCGCTCGGAGATGAGGCCAAGTTGGATCAAGTAGGTTCTTTATGCTTGAGGCAAATCAGAAGAGTGATATCGTCGTAAAAAAGCAGACACGTGGCGTAGATGGAGGGCTGTTAAAGACAGAACGATTATCGGGAAGCTAATGGATTTGATGAAAGTTGCCTGGGGCAGAGGAGGTAGTTAGAGACGCGACGTCAGTAAATAAGGCCGAGTTACCACAAGGCTAGTAGAGGTCAGTCGAGTCGGTACTGTAGACGCACCTGCATGGAGTGTACCTAGGGAGGGAAGTACTGTATCAGCCGTAGCGGCGCAGTGCCCAATTCCAGGCGCTTTTCTAGAGGCTTTTAGTGGCCGGGGTTGGTCAGTTCGGTTCCCTGATGACGAAGCCACATGCAGCGCCCAAGGCAGCCAAGAAAAGAGTAGCCTTTGATTGGTTGATATCAAGACACCTCTCGGTTTAATATTTCACCATATTCCGACTCCCCGCCAAATTTTCAAAGCGGCAGAAGAAAAAAGTTGATACCAACGCATGGAAGCTCTAATTGGGTCTTGTTGATTAAGATAGTGTCGCCTGTTGCAGTCTTTTCTTACACTCATTCTCTCATCGCAGGATCAATTGCTTCTTTAGTCAATCGCTTGCTTGCTCTCAAGACGTATCTACATCATGGGGAAGCCCACGGAAGATCCCAAAAATACCCAACGCACCCTCCTCGATGATAGCGACTCCGAATCAGAAGATGGAGGCGCCGCCATTGCCACGACCGGCTTCAAGGTGAACGAGGACTTTGCCCGTCGTTTCGAGCACAATAAGAAACGAGAAGAGAGACAAAGACTAGAAGAGAAGTTCAAGAATACAGGAAAGCAGCCAGACGACGACGACGACGACAAGTCGTCCTCATCTGACGAGGAGGAGGATGAAGAGGGCTTTCTTGCTACCGAAGATCTCGACGCCCAAATCTCTGCAACTCTTCAAGCCATTCGAAACAAAGATCCCAAGGTCTACGACAAGGAAGTGACCTTCTACAAGCCCGATGACCCGGCCGCCACAGCAACCGAGAAGGAAAAGAAGGAAAAGCCAATCTACTTGAAGGATTACCATCGAGAAAAGTACATGCGAGGTGACACTGGTGCCGACGATGCCGACGAGGATGTACCCATGACTTACAACCAGGAGCAAAATGTTCTCAAAAATTCAATCGTGGCTGAGATGCATGCTGCCGCCAATGAAGACTCTGACGACGAGGACGGGGGTTTCATGAAGCGAAAGGAGACAGACAAAGCGGACTCGAATGGTGTACATCCTTCGCGCAAAGCTCCCATGGCCATCACCGAGGTCGATGTTGCCAACGCCGACAAGAACCCTGAGACTTTCTTATCAAATTTCATGAGCGCGCGTGCCTGGGTCCCTCCAGATGGTTCGAACTGGAAAGCGTTCGAGTCGGATGAAGGAGAGGATTATGATGACCGCGCCGACCAGTTCGAACAGGCCTACAACTTGCGATTCGAGGACCCGGAGCGGAGCAACGAATTCCTTCGATCATATGCTCGTGATGTTGCCGCAGCCAAGTCAGTCAGGCGCGAGGAGAAGACTGGTCGCAAGCGTCAACGTGAACTTGAACGTGAGCGCAAGGAGGCCGAGAAGAAGGAGAGGCGCGAGGAGAAGGCTCGCCTAAAGAAGCTCAAGCTTGATGAAGCCCAGGAAAAGCTGCGCAAGATCAAGCGCACAGCTGGCAATGCAGGCAAGGATCTCACCGATGAGGACTGGATCAAGTTCCTGGACGACGCATGGGAGGATGAAAAGTGGGAAGAGGAGATGAGGAAGCGATTTGGTGACGATTACTATGCTCAACAAGACGATGCTGTAGCATCAGAGACCGAGGAACAAGAAGGCGGAAAGAAGAAGTCCAAGCATCCCAAGAAGCCAAAATGGGATGATGATATCGACATCAAGGATATCATCCCAGATTTCGAGGACGATGAAAAGAAGCCAAACATTAGCCTAAGTGATGTCGAAGACGACGCCCATGAGGGCGAGGTTGAGGAGGACGAGGACGAGGATAGCCGGGCCTCCAAGAAGCGCAAGACAGACCACAAGAAGGCCCGCAAGGAGTCTCAGAAGCAAGCTCGTCAGGAGCGCGCCAAGCTTGAGGCTCTTGTAGACTCCAAACTTGAGCTTACCGACCATGCCATCTTCAAGCAATCATCTCATGCTCCTTTCCGCTACCGAGAGACCTCCCCCCAATCTTTTGGAATGACCGCGCGCGATATTCTCCTCGCTCCCTCCGACGCTGCCCTCAACGACTATGCTGGGCTCAAGAAACTTGCCACCTTTCGCGACCAGGAGAAAAAGCGCAAAGATAAGAAGCGTCTGGGTAAGAAGGCTCGCCTACGTCAGTGGCGTCGAGAGATCTTTGGAAAGGAGTACGAGCGTGACGGTCCTACATATGGCTTCGAGCGCTTGATTCCTGCCGATGAAGATGCTGGTGGCGCCGTGATCGAGGCCGCGAGTGATAAGAAGAGGAAGCACAAGAAAGAAGATGGTGAGGAGGATAACGTGGTAGGCGATGTTGGTGAGAGGAAGAAGAAGCGAAAGAGATCCAAGAGCAAGAAAAATGCTACGACCACTACAGCGGAAGAATAGAAGGGTGTTGCGGGGGTCGATTAAGATACCACTGCGATAGTATAATTAAAACCAGGCGTTCCATCTTGTATTTCTAGTGTTTATTTTTAAGTGGGATAATGAGAGGCCCATCCCATCACAAAAGCTAGGCGCATTCATTTCAACAGCAGTTCCAGACATTTTGGTTTCTGAGCGAATTATCTCATCTCTTGGCAAACGAAGGTCAACTCATCTCTAAATGAGCATGACGGGTATGATGGTATCTCAAGTACATAAAACACAATTTTCCTTTCATCCCACGGTTAGAGGACACGTCCGACAGTGTTCGCCATACAAACTTCAATATGCCTCTTCGCCAAAACCCAACCAAATCCAGCCGTATCTCCGGTACAGATTTCCATATGGAAAGTTATAAGGAATAAAAAGAAAGGAAAAAGGATACAAGCATCAACCAAGGCTCGTGGCCTACTTCAGGTTCAAGTCCTAGCTGACAATATCTTTTGGCCACACTGCCTCCGTCAATATCGGGGCCCAGTGAACTTGTGTGGTCGCGAAGACCTCCGGGAATATGGTGTTACCCAGGCTAACCACTCCGACAGTCCCTCCTAAGGACCCTGTTGCTGTAGCCCACCCAATGCATTCGGCGTTGCCAAACCACTGCCCCCTCCACCAAACACTCCCGTAAATGGGTCAATTCCACCCATGTTGAAGCCGGGATCTTGGCCCATCTCTGGAGGCTCCATGTTGAATGGCATGAACCATGCAGACGATGCTTCCGGTCCACTAAGCCCTGCTCCATCAGCCACACCAGCTGCTTGCCCATTCATGCCCGCCTTCGCAGTAGACCGCCTACCTTGTAAGCCTCCATCGCGGTGGGCTCCTGAAGCAACAGCGTCCCAGTCAAGGCCGCTCATTATATCCTGACCACTACCCAACCCCGTGCTGGCGTCCAAAGAATATCCCCCAAAGACGAGCTGACGATCAAGTGGGTCAATATTTCCATTGGCGCCCTGTCCAAAGTTCATAGCTAGTAGCTCAGGAGGGAAGAATGTGGGGGTGTGAGCATGATGAGAGAACGCCGTCATATTGGCCGGACTCATGGGTGACATAGCTGTGCTGAAAGCTTGATTTTGCGCGTTTGATACTGCGAGAGGATTGTAACTGTTGGATGGCAGCCCCAGCCCACCCGAGAACCTACGTTCCTGAGCCCCAGAGACCGAGTCTGTGTCTGTCCCTTGCATAGATTCGAGATGCTGACCGGACTGTGTTGGCAAACCAGCTTGTTTCTTGGCGCTCTGTTTCCTCTTTGGTCCCACAGCGCGAATGGTGTCCTTGTGTTCGACACTCTGTGGGGTTGGAAGCGTGGAAAAGTATTCTTCCACCGATTGCAGCTCGGGCTTCGCTTCGAGAACGCCATCTGCTCCCGAATCCTTCCGCTTATGGGTGGCAGGATCCATGAATTCGGCATCAGAGAGACCATGCGGGTACCGATTGAACCAGTCTCCGTATTGAAGGAACGACGATTGTGCAGCACGGTCTTGCAGATTTGCACCGGCTCTCATGGCGTCCAGGGCATTTCGATACTGAGTGCGAACATTCTCCACCATCCAGTGAAACATGCCCCAGTACTTCTTCATCTTGTGGAGGTACTTGACGTTGGTGGTCAGATTGGCTTCGGCTGTTGGCTTCATGTTGGGATTTCCAGATATGACGCCCAGAATGTGGACTGTTGTGGAGGAAAAGGCGCAGTATCCAGCAAAGGGTGCCGAAACAAAGCATCGCGATTGTTCGGCTTCACGAAGGAGCTCAGATATCTGGTTCGCAGCGCTGAAAGTCCTCTTACTCGCTTCAGAGAAAAAGTCATCATGCACACCTTGCTGCTTTCGCGCCGACATCGCTGCTCGACTCACAAAAAGGATGTTATGCTGCAGGCAGATATGCATGAAAAGAAATTGACTTGCCGTGTTCTCTGTCTTGTGGACGTCGAGGTTCTCAGCAGAGTACTTGAGTGACGAAGGTAAACTGGCTTCAAGATTCACCACATCGTTAAGATGCTTCACATATTGAGATTCGTCCTCCCACATGGGGTTTGGGTCCAGATCCTTTCCCCCTTGGCTAAGGTAGGTAATGATCCGCCCCCACAGGGCGATGGCTCGGATCAGAAATGCTGCAACCCCCATATTCTCTCGTGCATCAGCAAGTTGCCCATCATTGGGTGATGCTGGGTGAGGAACTTGACCATCGAGCATCTCGGTTGGAGCAGGCATATCGAACTGGAAGTACTTCTCCTTCACCGGCAGAGGAATCTGGATCGTATCCTCTCTGATGAACATGGGTCGATCTGTCCCCGAAGAGTTGAAACGGTCCATGAGAAAGCACGCCCACATTATACGTCGTCGAATTTCTCGGTCGATGAAGCTTAGCTGTTTTTTAGGACCAGTGCGACCGGAGGGGTCATACTCGAGGTCTTTATGCAGCTGAAGGGCGAAGGCCATACGAATTGCTTGACCACCCAAAGCCCAGCTACGGCCACCCTGGCATGTTCCAAATTCGTGAAGGCCCAAAATGAGGAGACAGGTCAAAATTGTGAGATTTGGCCATTCGTATCGCCTGGTACAGATATCTCGAGCGTGTGACGCCCATTCTTCGCCGCGTAGGAACTCAGGTCCCGAAGAACTCACTAATGGGCTCGAAGTGAACCGAGCAGCTACAGCGCACACTGTGAGGACAAGCACTGGGGGAAGCGTACCATTTCTGTGGACCATTAGCAAGATACACATGTTTTGATCTTGAAGGAACTCACTTCAGCTTTCGCATATAGCTGGGTTTGTGGAGAAGATGATAAGATTGACCATAGATGTTGTCGAAAAACACCTCTGCCAGATGCTCCTGAATTTCTTTGGAGGGTAGTGCTTCAGTACCTTCATGCTGAAGCTTATTCTCCTCGGCTTCCTGTACTTGTAGGCTGCTGGGTCTATCATCGCCATCGATCTTGGGCTTCGAGGGCGCCTTGGCCCACGCTTCTAGATCAGGTCCAAAGGCTTCCTCAGCGCCACGCTTTTTGGTGGGCTTATTTGAAGGTACGGTTCCTGGTATCGCTGGTTTAACAACGGCCCGAGTCACGGACGAAGCTACTTCCTGATCGGACTTGGGAATGACCTTGATAATGCGTTCTTCCATACGCTTCAATCGCTTGTCGAGCATGGCCATGTAGTCTGTCCGTGGCGCCGCCTTCCGAGTGGTGACCTTATATACACATGGTATACGAGAGCGTAAACAGTGCTTGCAGGCAGGCTTCTCGCCCGAGCAGCGGATCTTCTTTCGGCGGCATGCAATGCACGCAAGCGGGAGGCGTTTTCTTTCCTTGCCGGCTTTTGTCTTCAGCTCACTCCACGCTGGCGTGGCATCGGCTTTATCCTCCTTAGGTTTACCGCCCAAGTCCGTAGCATCTGCACGACTACGGGAAGCCAATCCAAACTCATCAGTAGTCGAGTCTTCGAGGGCGTTGGATGCGGGAGACGTCCTATCTGGAGGAGCATCGGAGCCATCCATGCTCTGGCTGCGGTTGCCTCCAGGGAGGGTGCCAAATGGTAAACCGTTGTGTGCAAGTCCAGACATCGCCTGGTGCTGGGAAAATGCAGTGGGTGATTGTGAGGCGTGGGCGTGATCGGTCAGAGAACCGAGAGAGGGTTGGTCAGGAAGACCTTGGTAAGCAAACGCGAAATCGTCAAAATGTGAGTGATCCATTAAGGCGCTGTGAGAGGGAGATGGCACAGCGTGCAATTCAGCGACGTCGCGATAGAGTTGAGGACCGGAACCGAAGGGCTGCTGGGCATGTTGAGAATTCGAAACGGCTCGACCGGACATGGCTCTGCAAGAAACAGAGTTGCGACGCGGGCCTTCCGAGGCCAAGAATCCGGTACTGTAAAACAAAATCTACCGGACCGGTGTGGTTGCGGTGATGAAGCGAAACAACAGAATTGAGCAGGCGGTTCAAGCTTGCGAGTGCAGCCTAATCTTTATAACGGTTGGCGGCGGCAGCTGTTGTGCAGGTTAAAACGCTGCAGGACAAGAGCGTTGAGATTTGAAATAACCCGAAGTCGTCCGGGGAGTTTATGGAGAACCAACGGGTACGTATGTAGTCAGTGGCTCCCCGCACTAGAAGCTGGGGACTGGTCTGCGCCCCGGCTGGGGCGAAGGAACTGGCGGAAGTGAATTGACAACCGTTACGAAGGTTGATTCGACAGTGATGCAATGGGTATCGGATCAGACCGCGCGAGTCGACGTTCCGTGAGGAAGGAAATCCGTCTCTTCGGAAAGCCGCGAACTGAGCTCTCGGTGGTGCTTGAGAGAGGTGCGAGAAGGAGGATCGGAGACAAGTTAACCGGGTTCTTGGTCTTTGGGTGGAAGAGATTGTGTCGTGGAAGCTGGGGGTTTAAGGCCCAGAATCACAGAAGGGTGGGGACCTTAAGTGGTAGAAAATCAAATAGCAATGATCACGATAGGTTAGAGAGGTTGTAGTGCACGGTCCTGGTGTGCGACTGTGGGGTAGAGAAACAGCAGTGTCTGTCTAGCTGTTGGGACTTGATAACTTTGGTGGTTTTGGTTCAGGGTTGGGCCGCTTTTGGACTCATCTCTCCTCTTGTCTCCCTTCCATAGCGATGCTAGCCATGTAATCCATGTTCACAACCATGCCCTGTCCTGCGAGAAAGACAAGGAATCGGTGGAGACGTCGGCCGTCGACAATGCGCTTGGAGGCAGTTGGTGGGTGTGAAAGTCCCCTAAACGTTTAGTACACTAGGTACAGTCGTAGCAGCTCTAGGGGGTGACGTGATGTGATTGATTGATGGTCTGTGTAGTGTTGTTGTGTTAGAGTTCATGTCATGTGTAAACCGTTCGTGCATACAAACGTGACAGGAGATTGTGGTCGTCATTCATGTTGGACAGACAGACTGGCAGACTGACAATGTCTATGACTTGATGTCGATGATGATGTTGTATAGAAACAAATTGGTTGTATCGGAGAAACGCAGATATAGACAAACGAATGCCCATCTCCTTCCTTCCAAACAACGGACAACTATTACCAGGAAGGACAACAACTATTACCCAAGAAGGAATCTCGGCCCAGGGTCTTTTCCACTCCTGACATTGCACATCCTAAAACAGATTATACATGCTCTGCGTGAGGTATGAGGCTACCTTAGTACCTGACTAGGCAACGGTTCCTGAAGATGGGTTTGAAGTTGCCTTGAGTCGTTGACTATGGCAATGCAACTTACTACCTTCTTACAGATCTACCCACGGAGTCTCTCTACCTCGGTATGATGTTCATATGAAAAGCCTTCTTCCTTGAATGTTACTGGGGGAAAAACTCAGCATCTCCTGGTCAGACCAAGAGAGATTTCTCCTGCTATTAATTTTAGTTTGATACGAACACGTACGTACGTATGTAGTTATTGCGGCTCGTTCGGCTGAATGTGTGGCCTAGTCGCTTGTATTAACTCTACAAGGCATCGTGATCTTCCTCATGTTGTCGTCTTTGGTTTGGCTTGGGTTGTCACTGTCAAGTCAAGGGTCACTCAGACAAGGCGCGGCAGGATATCAGAGGGCTAGCAAGGTGAACTAAGGCGGGCCAGGGGACCCTTGAACCTGTCCTGGCTTTGGTTTGTCTAGTCTGCTTGTCGAGGACCCCAGGCTATCAAGGCGGATGCAAGCATAAAAGCGGCAAAAAAGCAGGGCGTGAGTTCGCCCAACAAGAGACCGTCTCAGCTCGATCTTGGTCTGCAGGTGCACTAAAACCCTCTGATGGCATGAACTAGTCGAGAAATGCCGGAGCCGGCCAGGGTCTAAACCGCTCGACTACCGACCCGTGTTTGTGGGCATCAAGTCTGATACTGTAGCATTCTATTCCCCTGCATTAAGACGTGGTGTTGTCCTCAACGGTTATTTCCCTCTTGATGGTTCTTCCCTGCAGAAGCGACGATACATGGTGCCAAGAAAGCGCCGACTATGGAGTATGGAACAAGCGGCTCAGATGATCTGCGGTTTAGATACCTTTGGAATCACCAATTGAGCAGACCACGGGATATCTTTGCATGCACTCCAGCCCTGGCCAGGGTCGACGTCCTTCGAAACCACTATCCCGGACCCTTGTTCGACGTGGACGGCATCTTCCGAGAAGTTTGGTGCTAGGCAAGTTAGACTTCACGGTCAAATAACTAGGTGTCATAATGCTACGTGGACCAAATGTACTCAATAGGGGAACAGTTATTGTTCTGGCCGTACGGTATGTTGATTTGTATACATGGCTCAACAAGCGAGGGGCCTGTTTTTACCACGGGGAGTTAAACAACTCGCCCAGCCGCCGGCATACTGGAATATAACATCACATCTACGCGAGTCCTACCCATCGCGCGTATGTACTTAGTAAGGCTTAGACCTGGGGGCCAGGAGGGGGAAAAAGGTAAATTGAAGGCATGAGACAGAAAACGGCTGTCCTCTCCTGCTGCACAGACATTTCAGTACATGGATCCCTTGCTTACCCAAAAGTCCCTCGTCTCCTCCAAGATCATCTCCCTAGGGCTGTAGGTAGTGTAGCAACTGACTCTCTCGCACAACCCGCTGGGTCGGTCATCACGATGTGGTTGAGAGGTATGATCGCCATATAATCAGTTGAGCATGGATATCGAGACAAGCGAAGGCAACTGATGATCCGGTCTAGAACCTCAACATGATGACCTCTCATTTCACGGATACGCACATACTTTGCTGTCTACAACCCCCTGGACGTCAATGACATATGCAGAGTTACATACCATGGGATCCTCACCATCTTTCTGGTGCACGCACATTCATTGCTCGCTCGCTCTGACACAAGACAAGCACGCACGCAGCCAGCACCACACTACAACACAGCGAGCGAGCATCATCCTCGTCGGGCCGGTGCCTCTGTTGCCGGGTCCATAAATGATTCTCTCTTTCTACTCTGAACGGGCGTAATAGCAACGCGGTCCGCCCGTCGCAGGCGCTACTGACCAAGGCAAGGTAACATAACCTGCATGTGCCATAGCATCTGTGTGTTTGCGCCGCACTGCATCATCCTGGTGATCAGCAGGAGATTCTCTCGTGTGTTTTGTGTGCCAGAGAAGGGGCAGTGACATCCAGGCTATGCAATCTAACTGTTACTTTGTTTTGGTTTGTTGCGGTTTTGCGATACGGTACGGTACGGACTGTTGAGTTGGTAGTATGTGGGATAAGTGGGATAATAAGTTTGCGTGGGGTTGGGCTTATACACGCGACGAATAGATATCAAACCAACGAAATTAGGTCATTATCTCAAACACCCAGGCAGAGTCCTTGCGCACGAACGCCTAAGCCTTATAAGGAGTTGACTTAAATTAACACTTTACGACGCCGAAAAAGGATCAAATAGCATATGCTTATGCCTATGCCTATGCATATGCCTAGCAGTAGCTATGGCTGGTGTCTATTAATACATGTAAGTCTGTTGGGCTGCGCGCTGAGCTTCGTTGGAATCGATTCGACTACCTACCCTAGGCTGTCCAGGTTGTTGCGGCCTCAAAAAAAAAAATTAACCTAGTCAGTCTACCAAGTTATTTCACTACCTATCTATTCTCAGATTAGACCTAAACACCTGCCAGTTCTAGGATAATTTACAGGACTCAATCACATCTCTCTGTCTCTCGAGTCTCAGGTCAGTCTCCTCTAGATCTCCTTCTGGAAGGTATCACAGCATAGTTTCTCAGCATATGTTGACTGGCACTTCGAGATCCAACCATGTTCCTCAGCCACTTACACCGTGTAACCTGTAATATGTCTGAGCCTCGGTCCGTTTCGGCCATGGCCCGATCTTGGTCGCAGGTGTGAAACCATTGTTCACGTTCTACTGCATAAAACGTAGATGATATCTCCCGGTTGTGGCCATGCTGTCACATCAACAACATGAATCCTCCACACAAACAGAAGGCCATGTGCACCTCGAACTATAAACAGTGGGATCGTGAGAGAATGAGCAAGTTAATAGTTATCTAACTTTCTTCTCGGGTGGTATCCAGAGATGTAGCTCATCTTCCCCTGGCCTTTCACTCAACGTAGCCTTGGGAACGTTCCAACAGCCGGGCCAATTATGGATCATAAACTCAAACTCGTTCATCAAAAAGCACTATCCCTTCATTAGTCTAAAAATCAAACCAGGATCCCACTTATCCAAACTCCCGGAAATGTTAAGCTAGGTATCCTGCTACGCCATGCTATGCGACGCCATCTAACCTCTATTCAGTATCAGCAAGAGACGCGATGCTTCGTAACCCTGAAAAAGGAATAAACAACCAGACACTACACTTTGCCCTCTATTCAATCAATCCTCCCCTCTGCTCTGTGCTTGATGTACACCGGGATGCCATACAGTACCACCGCCGCGGCGTTGAGGTACCGGAACTTGCACGCCTCCCTGGACCGTCCAACCGCCTCGGCCAGTGACACGTTGTTCATTACTTGACCGTCTTCCTGCGACTCACTCTCGTCCTCGCTCGAGGCCCGACTCTTGCCCTTGACTCGCTTATTCTCCTTGAACGTGCCCTTGGGGAACAGTCCCCATTCCTCAAACGATCGGCCCGCGAACCGATCAATGTCCCTATCCGTCACGTCCCATAGCGTACCCACCACAGCTGGACATCCAGCCATCATGTAGTTCCACACTGGGCCGTAGGACTCAAACTCTCCGGCTTCTGTGAGAGACGCAGAGCTGCAGCCCATCAGGAAAGTGGCTGGCCTGCATTTTTCTAAACGACGAATTGTGCGTGCTCGAATATACTGCGCGCCGCTTCCGTGTCCAAAGTATAGAAGAATCTCAGAGCTTGACAAGGCTTCTTCAAACTCAGCTTCTTCAGGAGCACGGTTAACAATGCCTGTCCAGTTGCCGAGGCCCTTCATAATCGGCTGGAAGGTAGAATGTGTGTTGATCAGGTCTTTCGAGGGGTTTAAAATGTAGGTACCTTGCTCGGCAGACACGTAATGGCCCTCTGGTGCGTCTTCAGAATTATCATCGCTCGCTGATGGTTGTGATTCCGTAATAAGTTGCCTCAAGCAAGCCAATGAAGGTACACGCGAAATTGCAAGTCCTTCCATACAAGGCATCGACTCCCAGGGGAAAGCATGGAGGGCCTTGTCAAGAACCAAAACAGTGTGAGCCCCTTCTGCTCGGTCAGATCCCGTCCTAGCCGCGTCGTAGTAGCCGCGCAGGGCGTCATAAGTCTCGACCACCATAGCGTCAAAGTCAATTTCGTCATAAGCATTTCGTTCTCCGTGGAATTGGAGAATGTCAACAACAAAATAGAGCAGGTCATTAAGAGCCTCGTCATAATCACTGTCTGGATCACTGGGATTACCCAGACCGATGAAAAGGTCTAGGATTCGCGGGTCAAGGGCCACCTTGGGTGTCTTTGCCGACTTCTTGCTCCGTCCTTGTTTTCGAGAAGGCAGATTACTGTCGAGTATTTGTTGGAAGCTCTTCTGGAAACGTGCAAGGAGGTCCGATCGGCGTTCGTGCTGAGAAAAGATACCCTTGAAACCACCTAACCAAGTTGTCTCGATAGTGCTTAGAAGATCCTTAAGGCGATCATCCAAAGCCTCTCGCTCAGCCCACCAAGCGGCTTTCGCACCCTTGACGCTGAAGTCTCGACTGGCAGAGTGGCTCGTCTCGTTAGCGAGCCGAATAATCTCCATCATCTCGTCCTTTCCGTTCTCGAAGTTGAAGATATCCGAGTCGGCATCTCGAGAATTGGCACGTTCAAGAGGCAGTCGGAGAATGAATGGACTGTGACCAGCCCGGAATTTAGTGATACACAAATCATGGTGGTTGTCGCTGAGGGAGACGGAAACCACACTCCAGTTGTGAGGTATCATGTCGATATAGTTGTTTTGAAACTGGGCCATGTCTGTTGTGAGTCCCAGGCTAGACCGCCTTGAGATATGGGCAACGTCAATGTCAGCTGGTTTAGCGGTCTCTTTGGTTTGGAGAGTGCTTTGCTCGCGCTTCCAAGTGATGTTACGAGCCAAGTCTACAGAGAAAGTTGCAAACCCCGAGCCAGCAAGGACCCTGGACTGTGTCGCAGACGTGGCCGACAGAAGAATGACCGTGTTCTGTAGCAAAGCCGAAATGCGATGAACCATAGTGCTATTAGCGGTTGACAGGGTTGAAGCATGAGCTTCGAGGAGTAGTTCTTGTGCTTGTTTCAATGCCTCAGCGAATGCAGGAACACTGGTTTCCTTGGAGTTCTTTCGCTCAGCGGCTCCTGCGCGTCCTTTGCGTGGAGGCGTCTGGCCCTGCGAAGCTTTCGTCTTGTCAGAAGCAGCAATAGCAGGAAACGAAATGGTCGAGTCTTGGATGACGGAGAATACAGGGTCGTGAATCATCTGCTCGGTGCTATGGCCGATAAGAGATATTGCAGTCACGACTTGTTCCTGGGACAGAGTCCCGAAAAGCTTTGGCAGTTCTCGGGCACCCTCCAAAGTTGATAAAGCAGAAGCCCAATCCTTCTGACTGATGAAACCTAAAGCCCGTGATAGGATGACCGATGCCATAAGAGAAGCCTGGTAGGCGTCTTTTGGTAGCTTTAGCACCTCTGCAGCAGATGGCTGAACCTTGACAACGACCTCCGGCTTTCGGGTTCGTGGTGCAGGATTTGCAGCACTCTTAGCCCTTGTCGTCCTTGTGGCAGTTCGAGTGGCGCGTGTAGCAGCTGTTGCTCGTGCGTTGACAGCAACCGGAGCCGTTTTCTTCACCTCATTCTGGATGCTCAGCACCTTTCCATGATCACCAAGGCGTTGCGCAGTCTCCTCGGCAAGCTGAAGTAGTTCACGGGCTTTGTTTTCGTCGCCACTATCGCGAAACAAGCCGCCAAGTTGGCAAGCAACCTGTACCCGAGAAGCTGAGATGTCTTCCGGTAACTCATTGAACGCCTCATTACCGAAATCGAGTGCCTTGGTTAGCTTTCCAGCTCGGTGGTAGACGGAACCTGTCCAAGCGAGTACCTGTGCGCGATAGAGTGGCGAGCCTGTGCTTTCAGCAACCCTTTGGGCCGACTCTGCGTAGTATATGGTCTCCTGGTACATGCCAAGATGGGCATAGACAGAAGAAATGTGAAGAAGACCTCGCAAGAGGGGGAAAGCAAGCGCCCAGAATCGAGGGCCGATCACCCGGCCAAGCTTGGCATCAGCTTTGACACTATCAAGACTAGCTGTTGAGACGTTCACAAAGCCAAGGCTGGCTCCTCGGCATGCTGTCGCCTCGATCTTGGACCAATCGTGTGAAAGAATTCGAACGCTTGATTTAACGCAGGTAAGCGCGTCTTGTATCCGACCACGCTTCAACGCGAGAACTGAGTCCAGGAACGAACTGAGGGCCAGAGATAAGTTGACTTGTGATTTTGACAATGCCCACGATGAAGCAGATCCGTTGTAGATGGCCTTTGCAGCCGCTAGCGAGGAATCGCTAGAAATGAGTTAGAATGGTTCCATTTTCTGAGTGTTATGCACTCACGCTTCATCGATGTTACCGATGCCAGAGTAATACTCGGCTTGTGTCAAATGAAACCCAGCTATCAGGCCACGAGAGACACCGTCGGCTCGATCCAAGAGCTTCTTTATCTCATCGAGCGCTTGTTTTGCGTCAGAGAAGTGACCGATATTGAGATGTTGAGATGCAAGAAGTGTATGATTAAGAATGATGTTGTTATAGGTCGGTTCGGCCAGAATCTTGGACAGAGGTGTTGACAGCTCTAAGATCTCAAGCTGCAGACTGTTCTCACCCCGAAGGTTGGCGAAGTGGCTGGCAGATTGCAGGTGTGTCAGAAGACCATCAGGATTATCGATTCGCTCACAGACATCGTTTCTGGATTTGCATGATTCAGTCATCGATTTCCAAGAGACAACGGCTTCTCTTAGGGCAGACACTGGGAGAGGAGCGCTCGTGACAGCCAATGCAGACATTGACTTATGTAACGCCCTGAGATGTGGAAGATAGCGAAGCAGAGAAACGTCATCGCTATAATCTTTGCTGTCCAGTTGTCGGATGGTTTCTCCAGCTAAGTTGGCAATTTGCTCCATTTCGTTCTCTTCACCGATGGTCTGGAAGAGCAACTGGAGCAGAACTCGAAGGCGCCTGATTGGGAAGCGGTCGGGCGTGTAGATTCGCAGAAGAGCCTGGACTGATGGATCGTGCAGTTTGAGTCGCTCTGCCCTGGCTGTTGTGTCCCCCACGATTTGCATCAAGTGTTCGAGTACTGCAGCTCTCTCACCCTCGGGCAGAAAGAATGCCCAGTCGTTCCATGACTGGTCAAGCTTAGCAATTGAACGTAGTGTTCGGGATAATATCTCTGCCTTTTCATCAGCACTCCAAGCAATGCTCGGAGATTGAGAATCTAGCGCTGTAGTAACCTTGACTAAGGCGCCCTCCTCAATCATGTTGGTGCAGACTGATCGGAGAGTTCTGATTGCATCCTCACTTCGGTTTGCAGCCTTACAGAGATCGGCAAACAACTCCAGCTTGGTAGACATATGAGCCTTCTCCTGTTGGGCCATGGGCCGATCCTGAATAATCTCAATGGATCGACTCAAACACTGAAGAATCTCCTTATTGACTTGTTTGGACTTCCCGAGGTCCTTGCGTATTTGATTATACCTGGCGAAATACAGACTGGATATTTTCGCAAAATAGCTACTGAGCTGCTCTGTCCGTGCCCTTGAAATCGTGGGATCGAGAACAGCATCAATCAGTTTGTTGCAGTCCCAGAGAACCTCATCCATATGCTTCCAAGTAATAGAGTTAGCCTGGATATCGCCATTAATGACCACTAATGCGCCATCGATAATCTGATTGATCGACTGCATCAAAATCTCTTTTCTTTGGTCGAACTGGAGGATGGATTTGGCTGAAGCGTCTTTGCTGGGGGAAGCGCCCAGCCAACGGCGACCGAACCGCGGAAACCTGGTTATGAATGTCTTCAGATGGTCCCGGATTAAATTTAATGTGTCATCTTTTACTTCCGGACCATTCGAGTTGCTAACAAGGACCCCAACGGCTGACCGTCGAGCGAGTGAAAGACTCTCTAGCAGTTCGTTAAGGTCCGTGATGTTTCCACTCAAACTCCCTTCGAGGCTCTCTGTAACCTCTTGAACTAGCAGTTGCGTCTTGGTATCATGCTTGGATTGTTTCAACAGTGCAGCGAGAAGGCGGGCTGAAATGGAGAACATGCGAATAGCCGATTCCCCCCCAGGTTCTAGTATATCCTTCAGTTTCTGGAACCAGTGGCATGCTGCATCGGTTTGCCGGCCCGTTTGAGCCGCGACACCAAGCAGTTGGTAGATGGAAGTTAGGGGAGAGTCGAATGAAGCCTTGGCTTGGGGCTTTTGTGGCCCAATTAGACCCGTGAGCGCGTGGAAGGATGAAGCAATCAAATCGTATGTTGGCCCATTCGCGGGTGGCTGTCGTCGAATATATGCGCGAACGCATCGAGAAAAAGGCGACAGAATGTCGTCCTCAACGTTTCCACGGTGACCAGCCATTTTCCACCATCTAAGCTGAATCTTGAAACAGAGCACTTGCAGCTTGAAAGCTGAAGTTGGAGACGGGCTCAGTCTCAACTCTGTCGCAACTGCATCTTCCTTGCTAGAGACACTGGGTGCCAGTGAAAGTAGAGTCTGGGATAGTGAGGCTAGTTGTCGGGCTGCCTTTTGGGTTTCCCTCGCGTTCTTGGCCCCCGACCTCACTAAGAGGTTGATGGGGGACGATATATGAGATTCCTCGAGAAGTGGTAGCACGGCCTCGATATGAGCTGGTTTCTTGGAATGCGCGATCCATCGCAGTACTTGAATTTGACAACCTGTAACAATTGGTAGCAAGCTATCGGGGATCTCATCACCATAGTCGAGCAACTCCAAAATGACTTGAGCAGCTGTTTGTCCTTCGGCAGAGTTCGGTTTCGTTGACTTATTAAATCCAGTATCGAGCCGTCGTTTCAAAACCCTCAACTCCTTTAACGCCTGATCTTGAAACCCAAGCGCCAGAAGTTTACTGCTGAATGCTGACATTCCATTCTCGAGTTGAAAGTCTGTTTGTGCCGCCTGCATTGGGCCCATAATAGATCGTAAGCAGGTGAAAGCCACGCGCGCACACTCGACAGTGGCGAGACATCCTGTAGACTGCGCCGCCGCTTGTGTTGCTGCTTTGGCGGCGATGTTTGGCGAGGTAGCTACGCGATTCAAAGTTCGTGGCTGAAGCGGTGACAACGGTGCGGATAGGGATCTCCGCAACGTTCGAGGACCAGAGGTTTTCTTGGAGTCTCCCTGGGAGGCTTGTTGCTTACTCGGAGTCGCAGGAGTGGCTGACTTCGCAGCTTCGCTTAGAGACTTGATGCAAATGTTGATTACATGTGCTGCCAGAGCTGCACGGTCTTTTGATGAAAGCTGCTCGCTGGTAGACTTTGCTATCTGAGTTTTGCCGCCCGCGGTGCGTTTTGCCTTGGAGTTTGTCGTCGTCTTAGCGGCCGTCCGTGAATTGGTTTGTGATGCTGTATGTGAAGTCTCGATATCGGGTAGCAGGAGTTCCTTAAGAGTCACGACGGTGGTAGTCGTGCATGTTGATGTTGAGGCTAGAGCTGCCTTGGCCGCGTCGGCCTTTGCCTGGAGTGAAGCCATTTATATTATGAGTGTAATTTCGTTACCATCCCGTCGTCAAAAACCAAAAGCTCCTAATATGGAGGGAGGTACAATACAGGTACAATGTGCAAGTTGAAAACGAAAAGCTGCAGGTCTCTATGTCGCAATTGATAATTAGGTAGTTGACCTTGTTAATCCTGGCGGCCTAGCCCCGGAATTGGACAAACACAACTGGTTGCTCGGGGCAACTGTCGGTTGCCGGATCGGATGGTCCGTGCTTTCGTATTCTCGGCAGAAGATCTTTGAAGTTTCGAGTCTCAAATTATGCTGAGGCAAGGTAAGTTGCAGCTAACGACATTAATTTATCGAGATTTAAAGATCGCAAAATGTCGCTTCGACAACTTTTACTTCGCCCTGGTTATATCCGAGCGGCCTCCTTTGTGCTGAGGACCTCAAGATGCGGCATTCGATACTCGAGCACTGCCCCGGCTACAGTTGTCGATAGGTCATTCTGGCGAAACTTGGTACCGAAGCCACTAAGAAAGGAAAATCGCCAGTTAAGGAAGAAGTCCAAGGAATGGAATCCCGCGACATTCTTCATTGCCATATTTCTTCTTATCGGGTCCATGTCGATTCAAATGATTACTTTACGAAATTCCTTTGATCGATACATGCGACAGTCGGAGGCTCGAATTGCATCCTTGCGAGAAGTCGTCGAGAAAATTCAACGAGGCGAGCCAGTTGACGTGGAGGCGGCGCTGGGAACCGGAGATCCTGCAAAGGAAGCCGATTGGGAAGAGAGTATGAGCTGGGTCCAGCCATCACACTTGCTAGTTGCTAACGAATCTTTGAAGTGCTGAAGGCGATTGAACGTGACGAAGCAATTCGCAAGTCGAAACGAGAGAAGCCAGAGCGAAGTGAGCACGCAAACACGACCTCATTAATCTCAACCCAGAAAGCAGAGTCTGTCAAGGCTGCACCGATAAATACAAAGCCGGGAAGTCTTGGTAATTTCATTTAGTTGTACGAATCTATCCTCAGGATTGGGCAGTAATAAACTGATAATATACTTTCACGAGAGCATATCTTTGAAAACACCACGATATCCGAAGGAAGCCTGGAATGAAGTCCGTGTTGGTGCTTCTGCTGGTGCAACATCGTTGCGCAGTGCAGAAAGAAGAGCTGGAAGGAGGTCGTCTGTCGATAATGCAACTCTCACTCTCTGCTCACCCTCTTGGTTGGGATCCATACCCGCGAAGAACTTATCCTCGCCTCGGATTCCGCCCATGCTGATAATGGCGATGGGCATGCCCCGATCCTGAGCTCGCTTGGCAAGCCTCCAAGCTGAATAAGTGGCAAGAGAGGTTCCAACAACGAGAAGCTTTCCCGCATTGTCAATGGCCTCCTCGGCAGCGTATTTGGCATGGTTGTCAATGCTTTCTCCGAACATGACCACCGCAGGCTTCAGAATCCCCGCGGTGCTGGGAAGCTTCCATGCACCATCTGTGTCAACCTGGACGACATGTTGATGCCCGTCAGCATTCTTTGGAGGGCTAGATAAGCATTTGGGACAAGAGGGGTATCTAAAGGTTGTGTAGGGAGCATCTGGCAGATCCACATCGCCGTCGGGATTCACCTTCAGACCCTTGAACCTGCGCTCAACTGGGTCTTCAGTGTCTAATGCCCTTGACTTGAGGGCGTTTTCGAGCAACGCGGCCCACTTAGGGTTGAGGGTGGACAATTTCTCCTGGAATTCATCTCTGGAGAACTCGTTTTTACAAGTCGTGCACACAACAGCTCTTAAGTACCCATGTAATTCTAAAGTTGGTAGATCAGGATGAGCTCTTGGATGAAACGAGTCAACATTTTGAGTAATGACACTGTGTATAAGACCAAGATTCGCGAGATCTCTTATAGCATAGTGGCCGTTGTTTGGGGCTGCCTTTTGGAGATTAGACCAGCCTAGAAAGCTTCGAGCCCAGTATCGTTTGCGAGATTCGTGACTCTTGAGGAATTCTGGGTAATAGATAGGTCGATATGTCTTGTTGACCTTGTAAGTGCCCTTGACACCCCGGTAATCTGCTAGACCCGAAGCGACTGAAAGGCCTGCACCGGTGAGAACAACAGCGGATGAAGGTAAGTGGCTTGGAGAGGGCGAGACAAAGAAGCGATGGAGGGCGGCGATAGCTCCAGGGAGTGTTGAGGCCGAAGATGGTGCAATTACTGAAGGCAGGGGGAGGTCCGTGTAAGGGATCCTGAGCAGAGGCTTGCTCATTGGAGCCGCTTTTAGGGTCGTAATGTTGAAGAATTACGAATACTCGATATGATGGAGCTTGAAGTGAAACTCAAGCCCAATCTCCAGTGGCTGACGAGGCTGTTTCCAATTGCTTGTGGAGGATTGGTCGAAGAAAGACCAAGTCGCCAGCCCTATTGAGGCACTGACTCGAGTTGACAAGTGATGACGGACTGGATACGAAAATCGAAATACCAGGACTGATACTGGCCAAGAGGATGGCGTGCGTGGCATACAGTCGTGAAGATGGTTGTAAATTTGGCTATAGGGATTATTCTTAGAGCCAGTGAGTGTGTGGAGAAGAGCGCGTCATTGGTTTCAGGGACGATTCTCACTCAGTACGGAAGTCCATAGGGCTTACTGTTTCAAAACCCAGTCTTAAGCCATTTTACTTAAGCCATTTTACACTTTTTTTTTTATTATATCTATACTATATATCTAATTATCATCTTATATAATTATATTTACTTAATTATTCTTAATTAAATTACTATATATAATTATTATATATATATAACTACTTTAAAAAACCTATATAGTTTTATAAAATACTATACCTTTCCATAAAGCTTTATAAAGTACTATATAAATAAGATTATAATCCCTATAATATAATTTACTATAATACCTTAACCCCCTTCTACTCTATTAACCTATATTAAGTTAGAAAAAGAGTATAATATTATTTATACTAAGTTCCTATATACTAGTACTTACCCTTACTATACTAAGCTATAGTTAATTAAGATTATTAAAGTTAATAATAACTCTCTTATTATAACCTTAAAGGCTATTTATAAACTACTAAATAAAAGTATACTAAGTATTTCTATACTATTAGTTTTTATTACCTAATAACTAATACCTAATATATATAGTAATATTACTATAAAAGTTATATTTTAATACTTACTTAGTATTATAAAAATAAAGGAATCTATATTAAAAGTATTTATAATTAAGATTAATATTCTTTTCTAGATTAGTAAAGGATATTATATATATATAAAAAGCTTTAGCTTATATATATCTAAGTATATAAAGGTCTATCTTTACTATAAGACTAATAGAAAGTTAAACTTTATATTTAATTAAAGGTTTAATTTATATAAGTTTATAGTTTAATATATTACTAGTTAATATAAGCTAGAATTATAATTAATTTTATAAAAAGTTATTATAAAGATAGATAAAAGAAAGGGAAATTACTATCCTAAATTCCTTACTTTAAATAGATATAAAATAATAATAATTAGAGATCTTCTTAAATATACTAATATAACTTCTATTAAAGGTAATATAGCTATATTACTTTTCTAGTACTTTAATCTAATAAATAACCCTTATAGTAATAATTATAAGGAAGATAGACTATAGGCTAAAACTAACTATAAAAAAGTAATTTAATAGATATCTATAGAGACAGAAACTTCTATATAACCAGCTAAGAAGCTAAATAAAATATCTAAGCTAATATTATTAGGGAATTTAGAAGTAAAGTAAGAAGTAAAATAGGAGCTAAAGTAAGAGCTAAAGCTATAGCTAAAGAAAGAGCTAAAGCTATAGCTAAAGAAGAAGCTAAAGCTATAGCTAAAGAAAAAGCCTTTTCCTATAAAGGTAAAAAAGCTTAATATTTAATAAGATACTAATATATCTAATACTATATAGTAAAATATAGATATATCTTAGGAAGATCTTTTTACTAAAAATATTACTTCTAAAGGAAACCTTATTATAAGAAAGAAACCTATTAAAGGAAAGAAGTATATTATTAAGAAGCAGGATAAGCTTTAGGCTTATAAGATATTATATAAGAAAAGGGAACTTCTATATTATAAGATATAAAAGTAGGAATAGCCTATAAGACTATAGTATTAATATATATCTTAGTATATATTATAAAGGTTCTTAATTTTACTAACTTTAGCTTTAAGTTTCTTTAGTTATATAATATTAATATTACTCTTAACTAAATACTCTTATATATACTTAAGAGTACCTATAGGCTTATTTAAAAGGGATATTTAAGGTTTAAGCCTATTTTAGATATATTATATAAGATAGTCTTATAAGTATAAGTATATAGAAAGTAATAACTTACTTTTAAAGTCTAGAGGATATTTTTCTTAGTTTATTAAGATACTATTATATACTAATATTATAATAGCCAGTAAATAGGCATTAATATCAATAAGATCTCAAGTAAAGATATCTTATAAGTTATAAAGATATTATTTAGGGATAACTTCTAAATAGTTTTATATACCTTTATAAGCCTTTAGTTAGAAATATAATACCTAAGGCTATCCTATAAGAATATAAGGTTAGTTCTTCTAGCTATAAATATAATACTAATTCTATACTTAAATAAAATTAGTAAGCTCCTTCTATATTATAGACATAAAAAGATATAATATTAAGATCTAGTTAAATATAAAATTATCTATAAAGTTACTATTATAAGTAATTCTTAAGAAATATTCCTTTATTTATATTAGTATTAAAAAATATAAATATATATAAATACATATCTATTAGAACTTAGCCCTACCTTTATTTAAATATAGCCACTAGCTCTTAATCCTCTAATTATTTATACTTTTACTATATAGCCAGTAATCTTAGAAATATATAGCTTTTTATATACTATTATAGAGCTATATATAGTCTTTTAAGAGATAATAATAGGCTATAGCTATAAGGACTATCTTTATACTATAGTTTAAGTAAATAAAATATAATATAATCTTCTAGGTTAATAGTATATAAAGATATTACTTTAGAGTATTTTAGAAAGTACTGGCTAATATATTAGTATAAAACTATATAATTATCCTTAAGTAGGTATTAATAGATATATAAATCTCAAATCCCTAAGCCTTAAGCTTATTATATATATCTAATAATCAGATAAAGTTAGGCCTAGGGAAGGTCTACCTCTTATAGTAATAATTAACTATATTCTATTATTTAGTAATAAGTCTAGAATAAAATTCTTAATATATTTTATAAATCTTATAATAGCTTAGAATAAGTTATTACTAATAGATATAGGTATAAAGGTATATATAACTAAAGGTAATAAGCTTTATACTTTATATAGCTTCTTATATAAAGAAATCCTTAAGCTTTTACTTAGCTATAATAATCTAGGTATTATCTTAGTAATAGAATAGCTTAAGCTCTCTTTATATATATTTAAGGCCTATTTATATAATAATAAATCCTTTAGTTTAAAGCTATAATAAAATAAATTGCTTATTAAGGGCTATAAAAAACAATTCCTTAATTTATTATTATAAGTATTTAGAATCCTATATATATTTCTTAATTAATAAGCTTTTCTATTTCTTTAGTTTATAGTAAAGTATTATATAGTTAGTTTAGACTTAATAATACTTATATAAAAGTAATAATATATTATTCTTTA
>JAAQRM010000248.1:0-177649 GCA_013396095.1 Fusarium sp. NRRL 52700 | reverse complement strand
TAGATATTATTTTATAAAGTTATAAGCCTAGTACTTACTAATAGGTAATATATTATAATTAGCTAATAGAAAATTAGCTATTTTTTCTATAAAATATAATTATAAGAAAAATCTTTATAAATCTAAATTAAAAAGAAATTAAATTATTATTTATTTTTTTAAATTAGTTAATTTTTATAACTTTAGGATCTAATTACTTTATAATTAAATACTATAGTAATAGTAATATAAGGTCTTAAAGAATACCTTATAATTAATTATAGACTATTATAAGCTTAGTTTTAGGTTATTTTAAAGAGCCTAAAAGGTAAGAAGGATTCTAGCTTTATTTAAAGGTTATAATATATTAGGTTATTAATAATTATTTAATTAAATAGAAATATTATAAGATAAGGGATTTTTAACCTATATACTTGGATAACCTGCATGCTTATTAACCACATTATGTAAACTTCAGGTGAAGAGTTGAGGTCTTTTTTGCGCAAAGGGTATAGATTCCGAGTTGAGAATAAACTTTCTATGGTGTATATTCTGGATAGTGCGGCTTGCATCCAACAAGTCGGCCAAAGAGAACTAGACATCCCATCAAAGAAAATGTCACAGCTCTTCTGACTCTTTGTTGCACAGCCTCCCCAAAGACCGCTGGTCCTTTCCAAAAGACAGGATAATTATCATGAGACCAACAGACTGTCATGACAGAGAGAAGCATTCCGACTGTGCCCAGTGTGCCATCCTTCTTGTCCATGATCAAGCTGATCATATTGCGAAAGAAGACTTCTTTGTCCCCATCGCCAGGCTCAGTCCATTCCCTCACAATGAGGTCACGGTCTTTTCCCGGCTTCCCTTCATCCGTCTTGTCTGCGCGCATGTATTGGTGGATTGTGTACCGCGGTATGGTTATGATCCCGTCATCCTTTGAGAAGACAGCAGTGCGGTCTCCAACTGTCACAAGAGCATAGCCTTGGACGACTTGGAGGTACTCCGTGTGAGTCTCATGCCAGTGAAGACCTGTACCTGGTGTGTTGTCGCCGGCTCTCAGGTAGATATCGACGACTCCCGGCTTGTTTGTTTGGACTGAGAAGTCGATGCCTCCGGGTGGAATGAAGAGCTTGTCCTGATTTCTTGTTACTATACGGGTCATGATGGGCTGCTGTAGCTCCAGGGTTTGCGTGCGATATGTCCCTGGTTGCTTCTATTCGTGAAGTGGCACATCATTCACTGCGACTTATATATCTCTTTTTGCCTGTAAGCTCGTCGGCGACTTTTGTCGTGATGCGGGAAGGATTACGCCGATCGAGAACTTTTTCCAGTCTGTTCTGGAAGTAAGCCCAGCACCAAATAATTGACAACAAAGAATGACCAGAACTAGACTGGAATAAAGGTTTTTTTGTCGCTCTCGGTGCTTGAATAATGCCTATTCAGTTCGCTCTTTGAGCTCGAGAGTAGATGTCCGTTGCCGAATCCACCTACCCTACAACGAACACAGACAGATATCTACTGCTCACAACTGACACTTTTTGACTCATCCTCGGGCTTCCTGCTGTAAATCCAGAGCGAAATGAATCTCCATTGCACGGTGGCCGAATGATTAGTCTTTGACTCGGCGTTGTATATTAGTGGATCGGCTACGGGACACAAAATCGCAACATGTAGATGTCTGGGTAATTCTCACCCCTTCCCATCAAGAACGGGTTTCATGGCGTGCGCTCAACTGCCATGCCCTCTTGAAGCCTTTGCACCGTAGAGTAAAAACTGCTAAACCAGGAAATCGTCTCGGCGTTCTTTAGTGCAGGCTTGTCCATGCGTTTGTTAGCCTAACAACTTCGATCAGCTGCGGTACATTCGGTGAGTGAGACCAGAGCTCGGTCACGTAACACATAAAGGACCATTTAGCCCAAAATATGTAACCTGTAAGTTCAACTCACCCAGGAACGTCAGAGCTGGCCTCATATGCCGTCCAATTAAGCCCACAAGATAATGTGTTGTCGTCCATGGTATAGATGAAATGATGATCACTTACACAACACCTGAGAATAGTGCACTGGGACATTCACAACATCGCCCACGTTCTAGTGTATTCTAAGCTTATCCGGACTTAGAAAACATAAAAGAGAACCGCGTAAGGTATCCGGTCGCTTACAGCTGTCACAGCTGTAAACGGCACAGAAGTGCCGAACAGAATAGCTGATCACTTAAACCTCTTTCGTTGGAGAATCTTCAACGATATAACACTAGAGCTGTGATAACTGAGAAAAAGCAAAGAGAGGGTTGGGGTTCTTTGCATCGGAAGAGCATTGATCGCCATTGTTGTCTTGGATTGATCATGCTGACATGGGATAGACGTGGGGGTTCTTCTGCCCCAAGCCAAGAAGATTCCTCAGCTAGTGAAGAAGTACGGATGGATGCAATCACGCTATTTCCTTCATTTTACGATGCGCATGAAGACGAACTTGAAAGCTCTGGCCTTGCCCAGTAGCCAGTCCAACTGGCAATAATCGAGGTGAAAGTCTGTTGAAAACTTGCAATGGCAGAGCATCTCTTCCAAACGTCACGTTCTTCATAGAGTTACTGATGCACTCAATATGCCCTGGGCCTTAAGCAAACTTTCTCCAGTCTGATATGTATCTCTGAATCCACTCCAAGTTCAGCTGATCGTCACGAAATTATCGTTCATGTCTAATTAGGAATATCCTGAATGTGCAACGGACCGTGGATTCCTACTATTGACCCACAATCCTGGCGTAGTAGGCTTTGGAGGTCTGCGAAAAGTAGACAAAGCGCCTCACGGATTAGAAGGAGACACTTTGACTATACGCGACAGTGATCTGGCAACTTCTCATCCAGGCTGAACGATTCGGCCCCAATGCGAAGTGCGAACGATTCCAGTATCGGGGCCGAGGAGGTCATAGGGTCCGTCTTTAAAAGAGAACCTACGACATCAACGTTCTCGAAAACTCGTATAACAAGCCCCTCCAGGAACTCCTTGTGGTGGAATCAAGCATGTTTCCAACGTTGTTTGCGATCGTTTTCCGCAAGTCGTAACGAAATGTACAGTGAATATGAATTCCCTTGATAGGGGGCAACTCATCTGTTGTCGTGCTCCGCCTTGATAGATTTGTAGCTTTGGCGTCGGAAACAGGTTGACTTTCTGCTCTTCTGGTATCACTCTCGGTCTTAGTATCTCGCCGAGCTCCTGTCTCAAATCCCTTCTGGTCTCTGTACCGTTGACCGTAAGGCTGAATACTTGGTCCTCAGTCTTAACTGACTTCTTCAATTCGTTCTTACACCACTCCGCCAAACCTCCAAGAGCTATGATTTCTTGCATATTTGGCGGAATATCGCCAACCTTGTCTGTCTTCTTTTCTCCGCCTTCGCTTTCCTGAACGTGAACCATACTCCACTTCACATCCCATTCAAGCGTCCATCTAGTTCTGAGCGTGGGGATGGGGTTCTTTGCGACTCTGGGAAAAGTAGCACGGAGGTGTCGAACGAGACGTGGCAATTCAAGTCTCAGGAGGCCGTTTTTAATGGAGTTGCGGGAGAAAATATTGCTAAAGCTGCGAGCTACCACCAGATGAATGAAATTGGCCAGGATAGCGGTGGCAGCCTGCTCGCGAGAAGAACCGCACCCAAACCGATTCCCAGAAACGAGAATTTCGTTTGGCCGAGTGACCTTCTGGAAATCCGGGTCGAAGTTTCTCATGCAAGCCTTTGCCATAGCTTCCCCGGACACATTGATTTCATAGGTCCTCGATCCAGGATCAATATGGTCGGTATCTTGGTTGTCCATGTTCATGAAAACGATGTCTTGGTAAACAGACTCTGGAAAGCCTAGGAGGATCTCAACCGCAACAGCATTTGGTGATACCTCTGTTGACTCGACGCTACCAATGAAGGAGTCTAACTGCCGAAACACATCATTTAAATTACCCTCAACGCTGCGCAGCTGAATTATGGTCGTGGGACGTGACCATCTCCTGGATCTGGCGATGGGTACTTCTTCGGCCGGCGAAAATGTCCGGTACTATTTACAGTGGCTTTGTATTTGATGAGATACTTGGAGGATTATGTTAGCCAAGTAAGTTGCCTGATTACCAGATTTACGCCGAGAACCTGACACGGGTGAGCTGCAGCCACAGCTGATATGACCATTACAGATCCTCCCTATTGATAGCAGAGCGCGGTTGTCTATCATGAGACTTACCCACTCTGTCTTTCGGCCGCTCTTCCTCTTACCCTCCATCTAGGACTTGAAAAGTTGACTGAAATTATCCAGCTCCCGGAATCTTTCCTATCGTCAAATATTGCAAAAAGATGCTTCGCACGAGACACAAGTCTCGGGAGTTTCTCCACTACGAGTTCTTCACACCATGGATGACACATATGTTCCTACGACTTCAGTCACCGATGAACCTCTGGGTCCTTACAGCCTCGAGGACTCCACCGACCTCGCGGACCGCCTAAGATCTTCTCTTGTAGAAGGTGAAGAGTATCATCAGAAATTCCTGCCATTCTTAACCCTGTCACGAATCTTGACCAAGACGTGCATTGAGGCTCATCTAAAGAAAGAGTACGGGGATCTTGCATCACAATATGCAGATCAGATTGGGCCGTTATATGTTGACGAGGCTGATGCGCCCAAGGATAAGCCTTTTCCAGTGCCTTCAGGGCAACGCACATACCTGAGGATCTTTGCAATCCTGGTCATGATTGAAAAAGAGGGGGAAGTTCACAGATTCCTCCAACATCGAGTCTGTGACGATGACCTTCCCCTCACCTTGGAGATAAGAAAGAATGCTGTATTTCGAAAGGAAGGCGATGAAGATCCCCTTGGCTGCTTTAGAAGATTTCGCCCTTATCAATTGGAATACTTCGAAATGTTGCAATGGAGGTTCACGACCCCTTTCTTTCATGCTCCTACAGACAATAAGGGGGTACTTTATCACGATTTCCACCAGAGAACCATCTTACCTTTGTGTCGTCTTGATGAGTCTGAGGTTGGACTGGAGAACTTTGGCAGGCATATAACCCAAGGCGCTTTTGGACCAGTTAAACCTATCATGATCGACAAATCGTCTCACGATTTTGACTAGGTTCTCCGAGGGGTGGTAAGTTGGTCGATATTCTGGTGACGGGTGAAACTAAGATGAGCTGACAAGTTACTGCTAGAAATCTGCCGCAAAAGGTATTTTTGCTCTCAAAACACTTAGGCTTGAGGACCGTTATGAATACGACAACGAAGTTGAAGGGCTTCGACGATCCAACGGTGTCGGCCATCGGCACATCATTCAACTTCTGGCGACTTTTGAGCTACGGGACAGGTATCACATGATGTTTCCATGGGCTTCTTGCAATCTCTATGAGTTTTGGAAATCTGACACTTTTTCCGAGACTGGAAACCGAGATCTCGACGTCATCCGTTGGATGTCTACACAAACTATCGGTTTGCTTAAGACCTTGGATGCTATTCACAATCCCCAAGGCGTAAAGTTTTATGGCCGGCATGGGGATGTTAAGCCTCAGAACATCCTTTGGTTTGAAATGGATGATGAGCCTCATGGCCTATTTGTTCTGGCAGATTTCGGGCTTACCAAATTCCACCGGGAGCGAACTAGGTCTCGGACAAAAAACACAACCGTGGCTTACACTTACACCTATGCGCCCCCAGAGATTGATATTGAAGGGAGACTTATGTCGCGATCTTCTGATATATGGTCTTTCGGTTGTGTTCTATTTGAGATGGTCTGCTGGCTTATAGGAGGCTGGGAGCTTTGTGGGGTATTCTCACATGCTCGACTGACAGATGAGGACGCTTCAGGTATCCTGAGGACAGACAAATTCTTTGCAATTGTCAAACTAGAGGATGATAATTGGCGCCGATTTACAGTCAAGCCACAAGTGTTAGATGTAGGCCAATGTGGGGAGGAACACCACGAGCTCCAGAAAGATTTAGATGAGCAGCTGACAGACTTGATCAGTTCATTCGAAGACTCGATCATCACGAGTCATGCACAAACTACGTTCATGATATTCTGGACATCGTCGAGAAATACATGGTCGTTGTACCAACGGAGGAAGTGAAAAGAGCTTCCATCGGCGAGCTGCTCGAGAAATTTAAAGATGTCGACCAGAGAGTCAAGGATGATGACCAGAGGGACTACATCGCGAAACCTACGCCTGGACCGCGCAAAACACCAACTAAAGCGCTTACCGCAGTCGAGGCACATGTGGTCTACAGAAAATACACATATTCACGCCAGAGTAGATTAAGGCTTACGCAAAGGTTCACAGACCGTAGCCGGCAGAGTCAGCGCCAATCTATACGAATCCAGCAGACTGAAGGCGCTGGCCCGGTCATCAGAGTACCACATTCGATGACGGTTGATAAGAATCTTTCTAGAAAGAAGAAAGTTTTGCCTGAGAATGACTTGCCAGTTGCACAGATGATTGAAGCGAAGGTGTCTGAAGCATTGGAGAGCTTCGATGACATCTGTCTGGTCAAGTTTCTTGTTCGATGGCAGGTCCCAATTTGCGTAAAGGAAGAACTAGACGGCAGCACTGATTTTGGCCCGATCCGCACTATAACAGGAACTTCTTCAAATTCTGTGGCGGTTTCCTGCCGGGAATATGTTTCAGCAACCTGGAAAGATAACGGCACAGTGTTTCTGGAAGATCTGGAAGCATTTCTAGTCCAAAAGCTACCGTCTATAGGTGTGTTCAACTTCTCCTCGTTTATGTAGTGATGCTGACAACGACCCAAGATCCGAAAGAGCCTACAGTCAACCGGCCATTGTTCATGAGCGGGGACTCTGAAGATACTCCAGTAGTGCTCTTCAAAGGATCTGGAACCCAGATATCAATATTTTCACAGTTTCTTTGCTGGATCGTAGCGATCTTCCGACTGCCCGAGCCGAAGAAGACTACCTGTTCTTCGGTTAGCTTCCTGCATGCACCCACTGTCGATGACAAGGTCCACGAGTTTCATATTTCACTGCAGGAGTTAAGACCTCTAGATCATGGCGCATCGGGCACTTGTTGGACCCCTTTGTTCCCTTCCACGGTCATGGCCGAGGGCTTTGAGGTTCCAGTTCACCCTGGTGTTTTCGGCTTGCAGATGCCCTTTGATGCCATGCTTGAGCTGGCTGAGATAGTCTGTGATGTCAACCTGGAGGACGACAAGGGTACTGCAACTGGTATCTACCTCGATGGTATCTCTTTCTTCCTCTACCCAACTTCTTACAAGAAGCATCTCGGCCAACAGTCGGTTATCCAATGGCATTTGAAAGAGAAGACCTTGGATGATGATGGAGGTCGAGACCCAGCGATTCCCCCCGACAGAGATGGCGGTCCGTTGTGGACCAAAATTCCGGACTACGAGACTCTGAGAACATCAATCACAGTTTTGGGATACTGCGAGAAGGCTCTGGTGCAGTTGGGTACGGAGGCCCGCCGCAAATATCACAACGAACCACAATACTCACTTGCAGAGGTCGAAAGGCCCAACATTGAGGCATCCTTAACCTCACTTACTGTAGTTTCAAGTGTAGAGGGTGCTAAAGCTGAGGGTTCCATAGGGTTCAAAATGAGGAAAGGTCTGGAGCGCAAAGTTGAGGAGAAGAAGGAATTGAGCCACAGGCAAGTCCTACGGATCTCGCAGAATAAGCCAGTCATCATTTATGACACTCAACGCCAGAACGGACGCGCCTGGATGGTTTCCGAATTATCGATGATCCTCGAGTTGTTCAACATCTGGGCCCAGCAAGAAGGTTTACGAGGTATCCAGTATGCCAGTGCGAGTGCTGACGGAGGCGCCGCTGCATTCAACGTCCTCGCCAATAGAAGTTATTCAGAGCGCACTGCTATTGAGAAGATGGCTGATGAGGATCCTTCAGATATAAAAATCTCGGGTATCATCAAGAGGTTATATGGTCGAATCCACAAGACGAGGAGTATCAATACGGGCAGTGATGAGGGTGCCCCTGGAACATTGTCGCTAGGTCGGTGCACCATCAAGGGGTGGGACTGGCTTGAACTCGTAGATGGGTTTGAAAGGTCTACGAGTCAACGGAGACAAGTGCATGCTTCCCGGGTATTCGGCTCTCAGCCGTGTTGGCTGCCATTCACAAAGTCCTTTCCTGTCTTCTTCGCACACGAGGTTGGGGACCTGATACTCCCAGAGCAACCAGACCAGGTGTGTCGGCAATGGTCTCCTCTGCCAGGTGGCTGTAGAAATACATATCTTGCTGTGAGCCTACGTTGCATCAGAGGATTCTCGGCCTCCGGATGCTACGAGGGTCTAGTTTGGTCGTGTGAGGATGCTCATTTGTTTGAGCCTTGTCAGACTTGTAAGGCTGTGCCTGAGCTATGCCCAAAGAAGCCGCAGAGACTGGAAAAGAGCAAAGCAAAGAAAGGCCCGATAAAGACATTGCCTCAAGGGATGAATGATGGTGTTGTCATATTCGGAACCAGTCGCAAGAAGCAACTCACTTGATCTGCTTCTTTCTGTTGAATCACCCAACCTCTGATGTGGGACTATCGCAGAATAATGCTCCATATACAATTATGTAAAGTTTGGATAAATCTTATGTTGAGTATTTTAGAAGACACTTGGGATAATTTATACAGGCCAGAAAGTGCCTGGGCGCTGACACCGTCACTATTAGAATATGCGACAGAGGTCAAAGTAGTAGCGCCACGTATCAATATATAGATACCCTATAAAACCATATTGGCATTATAGATACCAATTCTAATGTTTGCGCATAATTGCCGGCTGAGTGGCAGCTTTATTACAGACATAATGGGATTTTGGTCACTTGACAGAGATATACTGATAGACTCATGGTGCTTGGCGTGATTCTGTATGCTGTTAACCAATCAGTGCTAACAAGAAAGCTAACGAGGATGAAACTCTAAGATGTTGGCCCTCTTAGTAATTTCCAATTACTTAAAATGTTCCAAATTTCCGGTATATAGACTTTGACCTTGAAAGAAGCGGAGTAGGTCTATTTACTATTAGCACTCTGAGATACAAACCATCACTGTTGCGGAAGAATAGCGGAGCCCGGAGCGGAGTTTGCTTGGCCTGGGCCATACGATATTGGACGTTGCAACATTTCCAACTATATGCTGGAGTTAAGGTTCTCTGGTCGGAGTTAAGACACAACTCCCCTCCTCAGACAACCACTACGCATTGCATGTATCCGGGGTTAATTTAATCTTCGGTGATAGGGATCGTGTTTTGTGTAAGTCGGTCAAGGGAACCACGTCAGTTCCCAGAAGCATAACTTCCAACCACTTCAAGATAGACCGAGACGGAATAGATATAAAGCCTGGCTGGTATCTGGTTCAGAACTCACTTTTTTACCCTAATTACCTCCTTTCTCCTAACTCGCTAATCAGTACTATACAAAATACTGATACCTGTTTTCTTTGCTAAGCAGTCTCGATCACCATGGCACCTCCAGCATCTCTTCCCACTAAACCTTTCAGCAAGACGGGACGACAAATACCCGCTCTCGGTTTCGGATTGATGGGCCTGAGTGCAGTCTATGGACCTATTGAGTAAACTCCCTGTTCCATATGAAAACACCATTCGTACTGACACCCACTGCCCTAGAGATGATGAGAAACGCCTAGCAGTCCTGGACCGCGCCTGGGAGCTCGGCTACACAAACTGGGACACAGCAAATGCCTACGGTGATAGCGAAGTCCTGCTCGGAAAGTGGTTCAAGCTGCACCCGGAGCGTCGTGCTGACATATTTCTCGCCACAAAGTTTGGCCTGAGAACCGGAGTCAACGAAGACGGGTCGTGGACTAGGTGGGCTGATAACAGCCCCGAGTTCTTCAATGAGTCCCTCGAGGGCAGTTTGCAAAAGATGGGTGTTGATTATGTTGATCTTTACTATGCTCATCGTCTTGACCCCAAGATGCCTGTCGAAAAGACGATGGAGCTAATGGCCAAGGCTAAGAGGTAAGATACACTATCAAGAATTTCCAATACATCGAACCATGCTGATATATCTATACCAGAGATGGTAAAATCAAAGCCATCGGCATCTCCGAATGCGCCGCCAGCAGCATCCGCCGAGCCTACGCTGTCGCCCCCGTCGATGCCATCCAGGTTGAGTACAGTCCTTTCACATTGGATATTGAAAAGCAGGATATACTATCCACGTGCCGGGAGCTCGGAATCTCCATCTTTGCGTACTCGCCTCTGGGTCGTGGCTTTTTGACAGGCCAGATCAAAAGCAGTGATGACTTTGCGCCTGAAGACCTCCGCCGAATGTTGCCTCGCTTCAGCCCTGAGAACTTTCCAAAGAACCTGGTTCTCGTTGAACGTCTCAAGGCACTTGCAGATGAGAAGGGCTGCACGTCGGGTCAGTTGGTGCTCGCTTGGCTGTCAGCGCAGGGCGAGGATATTATCCCAATCCCTGGAACGAAGAAGATTAAGTATATGGAGGAGAATTTAGGGTCACTAAAAGTGCAACTCTCTCCAGAAGAGGTGCAGAAGATCCGGGATGAGGTCGAGAAAGCTGAGGTTGCGGGCCAACGAAACCCAGCGGGCTTGTTCAACGAGTATACGGTCACTGTTGAGCTTTGAGGTGCCATACCAGATAGGGATTGATTTGATAGTTAAAGCTCATGATATCTCGAGGAACCATATCAAGCTAGCATGTTGCGAAATCTGAATGGAGTTGAATCTACACTGTATACACAGTCAGTCTTGGTGAAGCTCCTATTCCCAAAAGTCCCGGACTGATGGTGAAAACGTTGAAAGATTTATAAAAGACGTTAAATATTCAACCTGGAATTATCAAGATCTATTCTAGTGGTATAACAACGCTAGTCATAACAACAAATCATACAAAGTCAAACCCAATTACTTTTTTACTCGTCATTACTCCACTTCCAGGCTTCCGAGATAGCCTTCCAGTACTGCTCAGGATGCTCACGCATGTGTCCAACATGATCAGTATCTACAAACAGCTCTTGCCTCGTCTGGTAGCCTCTCTGCTGAGACTCAGCAATATAGCCCTCGATATCCATATGAGAAATAATCTGATCCTCCTTGCTGTAGAGATACAATCGCTTAGAGTCTAGTGTCTCATAGTTTGTGTCGTCCACAACTCGCAGAGCGAAAGCACCAGAAGGTTCTCCGCCTGTGAGCTTCTTGATAATCACGTCCAAGGTTAAGACAAAGCCCCAGATTCCCTTGGTGATGACAAAAGGCCAGGGGAAGAACTTGGCGGTGCCGAGGGCCATGGCATGCGACCATTGACCTAGTCTCTCCCACGACCAAAAGGGGTTTCCGGGCGTTGAGTCAAGAACAAGAAGTTGATGAGGCATCTGTCTGCCATTCTTATCCCTGAAAGCTTTGAGCGTAGTGGCGTAGCTAATGGCACCAGTGTTGGACATGCTGTGAATGAGAATAGGCGCTGTCTTTTCATCGAGAAGGCCATCGAGGTTGTCGATAACATGCTGCATAGCGCGTGTTCGCGTCTCTAGACCCGTAAACATGGCGTCGGAAATAGGACTCAAAATGATAAGAATCTTGGAGTGAGGGAAAAGAGCGCGATAGCCCTCAGCGTATTTTCCAACATGTCTGGCAAGTCCATCGCCCCAGCCATAGATGACAACAGCAGCTGGATGATCCGCGGGTGGTTTCTCTGAAGTCTCCTCGCTGACGAGAAGTTTGGCGTTGATGGTCTTGAAGCCCGCAAGCTCAGGAAGTTTTTTGCCCGCCATTTTCTATATTATAAAAAGACTAATGATGAATATAAAGGGTATAGGTTGTGCTGACGAGGAATTGGCAAGGGAGAGGTCCATGGGAGGCCAGGACAATTTATATATCTCCTTAAAATAAACTAAGTTTTTTAGTTTCAGAGGATCGAGTAATGTGTCAATTGCTGACCCTGTCAGATTCTGTGTTGGGGACCGCCTCTAAAGTCCGTCGGACGTTTATACGGAAGAATTGCTGCTTTTGGGTATTGGAGCGGTCCCAGCAAAACATCCTTCAGCCCAACAATATGCAAGCCGAGGTTCATGCAGAAATTTATTATAAATTTGGAGATGGCGTCGGGGAGTTTTATATAATATTATGAGTGACGTGTATATGCATTTATGTGAGTTCAATTGAGCTTTCTACTGGAATGCGACCATGATTGAAGGGGAATACAACGTTGATCCACTTATCAGCGCAGATTTAGACGCTGCTAGACTGGACATCAAGATGCATGGATCAGTCTTGGCATGCGTCTAGATTGAATATTATGCGCCCAGTATTGAATCTAACGACGAGTCATCTCCTTTGGGGTTATCGAGGGTGCCTGTATCTTACTCAGACTGACTATAGCCTAATTTCCAACCGAATCTTGATTAGAATCACCCAGTTTATCCAACAGTTGTTAGACTGCAGGCCTCGTCCTAAAGTGAGCTAAGAAATGAAAGAGGTCAGACGGGCGGGACGCTTGGGCTTTTCGAAAGCTGCAAAAAGCAGTCAGATTATGATTTCTTGTCAGTCTATCATAAAAAGTCTAGTGTGGTTGAGTGGTGACATCATGAAAAGCTCTCGGCTTTCATTTTACATAAGACAATGCAATCCATCCTGGTATATCCCCGAAAATCAAAACAACGTCCAATACACTTTTAGAATATGGCCGTGATCTTCCATCCGACACGTTGGATTCTCGCAGCAAGGATGAACGCCGTGCCAGCCAGGCAAAAGATGCCAGCAAAGATCTTGACTCCAAGCCATCCTGTTGGCCTCTCGAGGATGGAGCCGTTGATAGGGTTGGTGGTGAGTCCACCGATCGAGGAGATGAAAAAGACCATGCCGCTGCGGAATCCAATTTCTGGAAGAGGGGAGATCTGAGCAACGAGCGGTGCAATCAGAGAGACGTAGGCGCCAGAGCAGAAGCCAAACAAGGCTGCAAAGGCAATGATGCCGTTCTGCGAGTTGCTGGGGATCCAAAGGGCAAGGATCCAGACACCAGAAAGGAAACCGACAATAATAAAGATGTTGTAGCGGCCCATCTTATCTCCAAGAATTCCTGAACTAATCCGACCAAAAAGACTGGCTGCGTTGAGGATGGGAATCAAATACTGAACAAGGTTGGGGTCCACGCCAGCATGAAGGGCCTGAACGGGCAGGTAGTCGATAGGAATGAAGATTCCGAAGGTGAAGAAGAAGAACCCAAGCATACAAAAGATGAATTCTGGCTCGTGGAATGGCTTGGCCAACTGGGCGCGGGTGACCTTCTGAGGGCTGGGGGGGTGAATCGATCTGACTGTGAGGTTGGCGATAATGAGGAGTCCGAGGATCATAAAGGCGCAGATTCGCATGGACCACCCGAATCCGACTTGCTTGATGAGGCGGGTTACCATGATGGGGAAGATGACACCACCGATACTCGAGCCGGTCGAAAGGATGCCAAAGGCAGCTCCTCTATTGCTGTCAAACCAACCGTGAATCGTCGATAGGGCTGTATATGTCAGCAAGGTCCAATATGTTAGCAAGGGTGAGACTGACCTGGCTGGAAGATGGCTGAGACACCGATGGCAGAGCATACACCCTGAGACAGAAGAATCTGGTAGTACTCGGTGCTAATGGACGCCATCATGATACCAAAAACATGCATGAAACTTCCGACGAAAATCAACCACCGCGGTCCATAGGTATCGTAGAGCTTTCCAATAATCGGGCCCATCCCCATGATGAAGAAGATCTGCAGCGAAGGGATCCATGCGATAGTACTCGACGAGTATTGCTTCAAAAGATCGTTCTGGTAGTATTCCTGAAAAGCGCCAACACCTAGAATAATTAGTTGACGCCACAGAAATACACAACATGACACTTACTGTTGATCCAGCCAAAACTGCAAAACGAGGTACACCAGGCGCCAAGAACAACAAGCCAGGCTGTGAGACCACCATCAGGCGCGCCACTTTTAGCTGGTGCAGCCGCAGGCTCAGGCTGTGTGGTACCCTCCTCAAGATCAGACTTTTCGTTGTTATAACCAACCTGGTTCTGAAGCGTGAGCTCCGAATTGCGAGGCGACGAAGGCGCGGCGGTTTGTTGCGCAGCCATGATGAGAGATGCTGTGTTATCTGATCAAGGGTTGCTTTGAGTTTGAGGCCCTAGTTAGATGACATGGGCGTCGAGATTTATAAGTTACAGATGCAACGGGAGATCTGAGCCTAAAAGGGATCCATAGCACGCCCTATGGAGCTCCATATTCACAGTCATTCGTTCAAGTCACTTAATTTCGCGACGCGAGACTTTACAAAGGCCGAAAATGGTGGATTGTTTGAAGCCGAGCTCAAGTCTCTGATTCGTTTCTTCGGTCTCGGAACATATATTTTCACCGAAGCCGACGCTAGTACATCGATAATGGGACGCTGTAGCGAATTAGAGTTCGGCATTGACCTCACCATATCGAATACCCCGGCCACGGAGATAACCCCCCGGTGATCTCAGCTTACAAACACCGAATCCTCATCCGTAAAATACCACAGCTCTCGGCCTGTCAGTTATCGGTCGGTGTAATACCACATCATGTCTTCTCGGCCCCGGACTCGGTCGTGCGCCGTATGTCATCGCCGAAAAGTTCGCTGTGACAAAAACTTCCCTTGTTCGCAGTGTGTTCGGTCTGGCTTTGAGTGCTCGTATCCACCTGTTGGCCCGCCTGCGAGACGGGCCAAGAAGACGACAATTAATGATGTTGCAAGTCGGATCTCGCAGATGGAGAAGACCATTGAGGCGTTCAAAGCCGGACAGGATGGGTCGCCGCAACCGACGGTGTCTGCAGGTTCGGTGACGTCTGCGAATAGTGTTCCAACACCAGCTAGCACAGCTACAGACGCTGAGACAAGAGAGAGGGTCAGAGGTTCTCGTGAGGGTCTGTTGCTAAATAAGGGGACAAGTAGCCACTATGTAAATGAAGTTCTCTTCTCTCGAGTCATCGAGCAGGTAAAGACGTCCCCGTAGGTTGTATATCTTGCGCTAACACAAGCCCAGGAAGATGATGTGCGAATGGCCTTGGCAACGCCCAGAGAGGAGCCGCCTCGTCAAGTCGACTCTCCCATATGCCACCTGAACCCCATGGGATGGCTATCAGCCGGCATAGCATCAGTATCTACCGCCATTTACCATCCCCAAAGACGTGTGGCTATTCGACTATGGAAAGTCTTTGTTGATGGCGTTGATCCATACGTCAAAGTCTTACATATCCCTACCACCGAGACGACACTCTACACAGTCATAGGCGACCCTACTAAAGCTTCGAACGAAAACTTGGCTCTTTGTTTTGCCATCTATTTCGCTGCTGTCACGGCCACGCCCCCCGATGAGGCGCTCGACATTACTGGAGAGGACAAAAAGCAAGCTCTCGTTCGATACAGGATGTGTCTAGAGCAATCAATGGCCCAAGCAGACTTCCTCGAGAATCCTACAATCACTTCTTTACAAGCGATGGCGATTTATGGGGTGAGCTCGTTAATGAAAATCAAAGGCATTCACTGACATGAAGCAGGCCTCCATGAGGGCCCATAACTCATGTCGAGCTGTCTGGATCATGAATGGTCTCGCACTTCGAGCCGCTCAGTCAATAGGTTTGCACAGAGACGGCAGCAAGCTCGGTCTTTCGCCCTTCGAGTCAGAAATGAGACGCCGAATATGGTGGTACTTCCAAGAGCGAGATGGAAGAGGCGCTGAGGACTATGGACTACAGAATCCATCAGCCGTTGCTACAATCTCTGGTGTTGAGCTACCGCGAAACTTACACGATAGCGACATTTCCCCAGGGATGAGCGAGCTTCCACCGTCAAGGCCAGATTGGACGCGAATGACGCTGCAGCTGTGCTGCAACCAATCATCGCAGGCTTGGGCTCATCTCTTCCATATGAGTTGCTCTGCGGATGGCATACCGGATGAAGATGTAAGGAGACGAGTCATCAAAGACGCCGTTGATAAGGTTGAAGGGATTTTGCAGCGCTGCAATCCCGTGATACCAGAGCAAAGAATTACCATCCGAACTGCACGTCTGATTCTCTGCAAAGTCGACGTAGTTTCTCGTCGCCAATGGCAGATCCTCCGGTCACCCGATGACCAACCACCAATGGCCACAGAAGCCGAACTCACCGAAGCAGTCGAACTCCTGGAGCTCTCCAACACCATGTGGCAAGACGACGACCTCGTGGCCTACCAGTGGCTCGCCCGCTCGTATCCCCAATACCACATGATGCTCTTCATCCTGCGCCACCTGTGCGTGTGTCCACGCGGAGAACTAGCCAAGCGAGGTTTTGCAGCTGTAGAGATTCATCTTGGGTATTTCAACATGAGTGGGAATGGGCCCTTGGATGGGCTGAAGTGGACGGTGCTCACGACGTTGAGGGAGAGAGCGTCGTTGTTGATGCAGCGGGTTGAGAGGGAGAGTATAGGTGTGCAGTGGAAAGAGAGTCAGCAGATGGAAGTGGAGGGGACTAATGGGCAGGGGATGCAGAGTGGAAGTGAGGTTGCTGTTCCGGATTGGAATATGATTTTGGAGGAGTTTCCGTTGGACATGGAAGACTTTTCGTTGATCTTCTGAGGAGTAAGGCGGACGTGTATGATTAGATGAAATGATATGACCTGGGCTTAATAAATAATCACAAAATGAACTACTACATTCTAGGCTAAGCAATGTCATGGTACTCGTTGAGCCGTTATCTGGAAGACTGTCTCTTGGCCATCATCATCACCAGTGCCCATTATTTGAATTTGAATTCTTCAACTTATATCCATACACTTCCACACCCAGACTGAGTCTATTCTTGAGAAATCTCCCCCTTCGTGTTTTTAGAAAGTGTTTCTTCGTCTTGCACGTCTGCGAGTTCCTACCTTGTTAGCTCTTTCGTGATTGTACAAAGTGATGCAGGACTTACGTGCGGCCCAACGAAAGTAATGCTGCTGCCAGAGCGACACAAGTCCCACGATCAATTGAAGGATGCCGAATATGAGGGAGATAACGACTTCAGCAGAAAGCATTGATTGAGTCATGGCGCTGTCAATCTTGTTTGTACTGCTGTCAAAGGCTGTATGGTCGCGTGTGTGCTTGTTGAGATAAACAAAATGATTTCTTTGAACTGGTAATTGAAAACAATGCGAAGAAACCTCTACCAAACCTGCATACGACTCACAGCAACGATAGCCCTTTTTAATGACATCGCAGGAAATAATAGTAGTTTTGCAGCTGCACAAGTGAATATGTCTTCTTCCTTGCATGGAGACCAGGTCAAGCAAGGGGTTGCAACAAAGCTTTGGACCTCTATCATAGGTGACAAAAACCCTTAGGTAAACTTAGGTAAGGTTAGTATAATTTAGTATAGATTTAAGGAAACCTAGACTAAGTATTTTTAGTACCTTAATTTAACGTGTGAAGTCTTCTGACAGGGGGCTTGTGGCGTAAGGGTTAGGCGTCACTGGCCCGACCAAAAGGCTGACTACCTCAGCTGTTGGTTGCTTGCACGACACCCATGTCCCGGGACACAATTGTAGTTTTGGATTGCCCTCGACGATTGGACGGGAGTCCTGTGGCGTACAAGGATCCCAAGAATTGTTGTTTTGTTTCCCCCCCTGCTTCACCGCAAAATAGTAGTTTTGTAAAATGTGGTGAGGCTGACTCTTGCGTGTTGACCCCTCGTGGGAGCTTCTGCTCTCCTTTTTTTTTTCTTTAAATTCATTTCTGACGCCGCTCTCGCTCTTCAGTCTCTATTCATTCCATCTATCTTTTATTCGGCGTCTTTCCCGACAGTAGTGGTCGATTCACCAGCTACTAAGGCTGCTGCGAAATGTCACCAACACCCACCATGGATCCTCCCTGGTTCACGACTCCGAACGATTTCAGTGAATTCCACAATTTTGGTCAACCATTTCTTGGCACATACTCCCCTCCTGATTTCATGATCCCAGTTCCTCACGAACAGGTTCTTGATAGACACTTTTTCGCCGACCAGAACCATTCATATGCTCCACTAGGTCCTCCTTTTGACCCCAGTATCCAAGGGCTCGAGGACGGCTCCTCTGTTGACAACATGGATGGTCGGGGGGCTGCTCAAATTGCGCCTGCACCTACAATGAGCCCTCTCCGAAAGAGCAGAAAGAAAAAGGCCCCGACTCTACGGGATGAAGACTTTGAACCATTCAAAGACAGAATCCTCGAACTCTATGAGACGCACAAGCTGCCACTTGAGAAGGTCAAATCCATGATCGAGGAGGAATTCGGCTTCACAGCTCAGTAAGTGATTTCATGCTTAAGTTGGGATAGACTCGTGACTTATTTATGATTGCTAGGCTACGGCAGTATCAGAGCCGCATAACCAAATGGGGCAAAGACAAGAATATCAAGAAACCTGAGATGACAGCTATCGTCAGAAAGCATCAGCAGAGAGAAATTCTCGAAACTGACAAGAGGAAGCTGTGTTTCACGGTGAGAGGCAGAGAGGTAGACGCAGGCAAGATCAACCGGTGGATGGACAGAAATAATGTCCCACGAAATGATCTGTATGCTCCAAGTCCTGCAGCATGTAAGTCAGATCTGAAAATAGTGAGGTCAATGCAACTGACTTTGCATATCGAAGCTACTCCTTCCGCAGTCAACTGCAGAACGATTTCTGAGAGAGGTTCCCTAGCCCACAGTCCAGCCTTATCGGAAATGAGCCTCACCTTCTCGACTGGTGGCATCACACCAGTAGCTCAGAGTCCAGTGGCATCTTCTCCCGCACTCTCCGTACGAGGAATAATTCAAGGCCACGGCAGCACTTTCACTGGACAGAGTCCAGCACCTTTCTATAGAGCTCTTCCAGCCCAACTCCCGGCTTCTGATCCAACAGCTACAGGCTCTGTTCAGCCACCGCCAAATTCTACAATAGCCCCACGGCAATATCGCTACAGACAAGCTGATGAAGATCGTCTACGGTCAGAGCTATCTGTGGCAGAAACCTTATTCGGCTCCGAGCATGTTGAGACCCTCCACATATTGAAGCTATTGGCTCAAGTTCTCATTGATCAAGGGAGATACAAATCCGCCGAAGAAATGATTCGCAAAGCGGTTGCAGCTTATCAGAAGGCAGTAGGGGGTGACGATATTCGCACTCTCGATGCTTTGGAACTCCTGGGGCGTGTTCTAAATTGTCAGGGTCTCTATCATCAAAGCTCAAAACTCCTGGAAGATTTGCTCGAGGCCAAACGGGTGGCTCTTGGCGACGAGCATCAATCCACTCTGACCTGCATGCGTCTTCTGTCAAATGTGTATCGGGCTCAATACCGGTGGGGAAAGGCTGCTTTAATTTCTGAGCAAGTGCTGGAAGTATCAAAGAAGCAATGGGGTGAATCAGACGCCAATACGCTGACAAGCATGTCGGATTTAGGGCATGCATACACACACTTGGGGCGATTAGAAGACAGCAAGCAGCTTTTAGAACAGGCCTTCAAATTAAGCAAGAATCTCTGGGGGGATGAGGCACTTATTACGTTGAGCATCATGTTCCCCCTGCTAATTTTACATGCACAACAGGGCGACTGGGTTCAAGCAGAGGCGATTGCGATGCAACTTATCAACACAAATATGAGAAAACTTGGCGAAGAACACCCCGCCACTACATTTGCTAAAGCAACGTTGGCCATCATATATGAAGGTCTAGGAGAATTGGAGAAAGCTAAAGAGATAAGAGAGCAAGTGCTAGAGATAGAGAAGAGAACACTGGGGGAGAACCATCCTCAAACACTGGGTGCTGCAAGGGACCTAATTAATGTATATAGCAAGCAAAAAGAAGATGGAAAGGCTGAGGAGCTTGGGAGGTATATTCAGAAGATGAAAGGGAATGATTAGATGAGAGTATTTAGCGAGGGTAGTTCTTTCATGTTGAGGGGAACTTGGAGCTCATTACTGCAAGCAGGGGCATCAGTCAAAGAGTTGAAGTTTCCAAGTCCAGCTAGTATTCAACTTGGCACTTGATATGAATTGTGAGTCTCGTACGGTGATAATGTAGCAAGGCAACAAAATTGCCAGACAGATGACAAGGGGCTCTTGGTCACGCGACAATAAGAAAGACGCAGGACCCTCTGTTTTATTGTCTACAAAATCTTATGGTTGGCTGATATTCAGCAATGAAGCGACTTAGTTCTGAGGAATGTTGGCTGGTGCCTGACCAAGGCGATCCAAAGTGCCGGTGTACCTAATGCTGACAGATGCTGATGTTGATGTCGATGGTTAGACCGCCCTACCCGGAGTTTATCGTGGACGCCCCCCGGATAATGAGTGGGTAAATCGAGATACAGTTTAGACTACCCTGTAGATTTGGCAGAACGAGGATGACGACGTGTTGGCAGAGTTTTTGACTGTAGGAAGCGTTTGATCTTTAGAATTAACCAGATACCAGTATAAACGATGTTTTAATATCGCCTCATCCTCACGAATCTTTTCAAGCAATTCTGTAGGGCTGCTTCAGTTGCATAAGCGCTCAGCCATTCCTCCACCACTAGAGCCAGTTGGGAAGGGTTCCCTTTTTTTGGCTGCCGTCCCCTCTCGGCAGAACGAGGCAAGCCCAGGCCATTCCAGGGCATCAGCCAATGCCAGATCTCAGATGAGCGGGGAGTTGTTTTGGTCTGGTAATGGCCTGGACCTTGATTCGGAGCCTCCACCTCCACTGTCTCTCTAATCTTCCCGAGCACTCCATCCCGCCCGCTCAGTTCATTACCATCCTTGAATGTTTGGTCATCCATCTTTATCCATCCCTCCCTCTCTCATTCCGTCTCTTTACTTGTTTTGGTCACATATCATCACCAACTTTGTTCGAGTCTTTGTTCTGTCTGATTGACTGTTTCTTGTATCAGCATCTCGACCCAAGTCCCTTCCCTCGATTGCGTCACGGCATCTCGACGTCTCCTTGTTGCCTGCTGTGCGCGTTCTGTTGTGGCACTATCTCAACGTTTTTAACCGCCAAGCTTCCGCCGCCCAAGCATACGCATTACATCCCATAGCATCTCTGACCGCTGTCTTGCGCTCAACTGCCTTGCCGCCCGATCATCGCTTGAAGATCGAATTGCTACATCAACAGGGGCCCGAGGCCTCGAACTTCTCAATGTCGAATAAGAACGAGGCCTTGTCCTCGATGGATCCCTTCTCACCTGCACATCAACCCGACGAGGGTTACTCCGAAGATCCTCTCACGCCAACCGTCAATCAAGAGTTATCGACCGCTCTATCGACCGCTCTTGCTACGCTGCGTTCTCCCTCCGACTTGAGCACATGGCTTGTCGCGAACTCGTCGCTTCTGCCCCTCGAAGTCAGAACAGGTACGTTGTGTTGATTGGATTGCTGGGGTTTATTTGCTGACTGTTGACAGAACTGACCATGGCGTTACTCGACAACTTGCCCACGTCTGTCATCGCCGAGATCGTCCATCGATTGAACCCAAGACTTTACATCGATTTTATTCAATACCTCCCCGCTGAAATCTGTCTTAAGATTCTAGGTTTCCTCGATCCTGTTTCCCTTGTGAGCGTTACGCAGACATGCCGCGCCTGGTACGAATTGGCACTGGACCGAAAGCTATGGGAGCGTCTATACTATATGGAGGGGTGGAAGACCATCATGAGCGAGATCGAAGCCTGCGAGACTAAGGTTAACAACGGCCTTGACAACTCGATCCGTCACCTCAACCGACTCCAGTCGATGCAGGACGCTCATCCTAACAAGATTCGTGCCGTTGTCAATTCGGATGAGGACCTCGAGATGACAGATAGTGACCGCACGCCTGGCCCCAGCGAGACCTTGGCTGGCGGGAGCATGTTCGGTAGCCCTTCTTCCTCCTTCTCGTCGAGCCGACCTGCGATCGTGCCCATGGGCGAGGTGGACCTTGATGGGTTGTCGAGTAGAAACACGAGCTTGGATCGGACACTGTCATCATCATCCGACAGCAGAGGAAAGCGTAAAGAACCCAGCGACGATACCGAGTCCTCTCTCGCTTCGATGTCACTAGCCGATGCAGCCAACACATTACCACCGTCATCATTATACATCTGGGATGTTGGTCGATCACGATATCGTATCAACTGGCGCTACCTGTACGGCATGCGACGTAAATTGGAGGCGAACTGGGAACTTGGAAAATACACCACGTTCCAATTTCCTCATCCCAATTTCCCCGAGGAAGGACATCAGGAGTGCGTATATGCTCTACAGTTTGACAAAGACTACTTGGTGAGCGGTAGCAGGGATCAGACCATGCGTATCTGGAATGTTCGCACCCGCCGGCTTGTCCGACCACCTCTGACGGGACACATGGGCTCCGTCTTGTGTCTCCAGTTCGATTCGGACCCTAAAGAAGATCTTCTCGTTTCTGGAAGTAGTGACTCCAACGTCTTCATCTGGAAGTTTTCGACTGGTGAGCTGGTGCAGAAACTAACACGAGCTCATCACGAGTCCGTTCTGAATGTGCGCTTTGATAAAAGAATCCTGGTTACGTCTTCCAAGGATAAGACGATCAAGATCTTCAACAGGCGCCCGTTGAGACATGGCGATTTGGGCTACAACAGCGGCGATCTAGTTGGTCCAGTGCCGGTTCACCTGCGAAGGTACGGTTATGAGCCGGACCTTTCCCAGGAGCTTCCCGTCAAGCCTCCCTTCACCATGATCGGTCGTTTGGACGGACATAGTGCTGCTGTAAACGCGATTCAAGTTCGTGACGAGACCATTGTTTCCGTATCGGGAGATAGGCATATCAAGATATGGAATTGGCCAGATCAGGCCTGTACCCGGACGATTCCAGCACACGACAAGGGAATCGCGTGCGTGGAGTTTGATGGGCGCAGAATTGTTAGTGGCAGCAGCGATTGGGAAGTCTGCATTTTTGATGCACCTACTGGCCTTAAGGTTGCTCAGTTGCGAGGACACGCCCACCTGGTGCGTACTGTCCAGGCGGGATTCGGTGATCTGCCATACAGCACAGCAGAAGACTGGGCGGAAGCCAAGGCTGTCGATGCTGAGTACATGCGCGCGCTTGAGGCTGGTGAGATTGATAATGTCATGGACCGAAGGCATAGGAGAGACCGTCGGGCAAATGCTGGAAGCTCTCGACCTCAGGATGTTCAGGCATATGGCGCCAAGGTTCCCCCTGGAGGTGGTGGAGGCAGAAAGTATGGTCGCATTGTATCTGGTTCCTACGATCAGAGCATTATTATCTGGCGACGCGATAAGGAAGGTGTTTGGAAGCCCGCAATCCATCTCCGACAAGAAGAGGCTGCAGCTGCTGCCCAGCGTGAGGCTGCAGCTAGTTTGTCGAGCGCAACGTCGAACGTCGCGGTCGCTGGATCTCTGGCTAGCAGGTCTTCACATGTGTCTACAATCGTGTCTCGATCTCCGTCCACGAGCAGCACTCCTCTCGGGCCTTTGATGCTGCGCGATCACCACGGGGATACCCAGCGAACGGCAAACTCATACCAAGTGCTGATCGACCAAGCGGTGCCCCTTGGGCCGACCTCGTTGCAACATGTGCTTGCAACATACCCGATTGCGCTGGCTCACCATTCCTACCTACAAACCGCCATTGAACGCGAGACTTCGCCTTTGATCCGAGCCCAGCTCAGAGGGGTGGTAACGGATGCTTTGGCCCATCTCCAAATTCGACAAATGCCGATGCGACAGCAGTCGAGTTCCACTAGTTCTCACATGTCCAGCGATAGCGGCCGTACCAACCCGAGATCCGGTCAAGCGCCTCATGCGGTGCCCGTTCCGGGGGGACCAGCTGCACAACCTCCGGGTAACCATGCACAAGGTGCGCCTCCTGGACAACCAGCTCAACCTCCAGTTCAAAATGGCCATCATGCAGGCCATCATCCTCATATCGCTGCGGCCGAGAACACGTCAGCACGAGTCTTCAAGCTACAATTTGACGCGCATAAAATTATTTGCTGCAGTCAAACTCCAACGATTGTTGGATGGGATTTCTGTAATAAGGATCCCGCACTGGAAGAAGCTGTTCGATTCTTTGCAACAGTCGACTAGACTAGATCTGTGATTCTGAACCATAAATGTATAAATCAGAAAGCATTCTTTTGAGCGAGGGAGTTGGGTCACATGGGCTTGGCAGAGTCTTATCGAGAATAACTGCATGATCCATGGGCGACAGTACGGTTGGATGCCTTGTGTGTTCAAAGGCGTACCAGACACCAGCGGATACTCAGGATCGATGTTCTTCAAGTAGAAAATACAAGTTTAATGCATTCATGACAATAATGGAAGAGCGAAATGATGTGCTTGGGTGACCCTACGAACCTAACCAACGCCGTGACAAGCAAAATCCATGTAGAAACCTCCGAGACGTCCACCGTGATCCAGCAACGCCATTCATTAACCAGCAACCTGCTTCACCTTGTCCTCAGTCTGAGGAGGCTCGTCCACAAACTCCGGCACGACCTCATCCTGCAAGAAACCCGGCACAGCACCACCCATCTCATGCTCCATCTCCACCTCCATCCCCAACGCCTCCAACTCAGCATCCAGCTCATCCTCCTCCACATCCTCAGGGATATCATAACTCCTCGCCAAGCTCTCCTGAATCTCATTGCCCACATCCATCAGATCCGCCATCTCATCCTGCAACCTCTCAATCTTGTCGATATCGATCTTGCCGTACTGCTTCTTCAGCTCCTTGTTCGTCGTCTTCATCGCATCCACCTGCGTCATGACGTTCTTGAGGTTGTCCTGCATGTTGCTCGCCTGCTCCATGTTCCACACCTGGCTTTCGAGTTTGTCCTTCTCCGCCTCATACGCCTTGCGGCGCTGCAGCACCTTGAGGGCCTTTTGCTTCATCGCTTGCTTGCCGGGGCCTTCGCGCATGCGGGATAGCTTTTCTTGGTAGGCGCCGAGCTCGGCGTTGAGGGCTTTGAGTTTGGTGTCGAGGGAGGATATGCGGGTGTCGAGGTTGGTTATGGCGCCGTTGAGGGTGGGTTTGGGGCCCGTGGGCTTGGAGCCGAAGAGGCGGTTCATCTCGATGTTGGTAGAGGTTTATTATAATGAAGAGCGGGTTTTGACTGTGGTGGAAGGGTGTAGAGGGTAGATGCGCGGTATGTGGCGTGGAGGTGGTGATTCTAAGGTTCGGAAATGGTCGCCTGGAGGGATGACGTTCACTGCGCACGCGGCTCAAATGGATGGATGGACATGGAGCGAGCAGCGGGGCGGTACAAACACCCCGCCTTGGATCTGAGACTCAAATCGAGTTACCCTAGAGCCAAAGTACGAAAATCAAGAATTAGAGTTTGGGACATAATTTCAGATACTTGGAGTGGATGAGTGATAGAAACATATATTCAAAATAGCTAGATGCAATTTTACAGTAAAGAAGTTGTTATCCAAGGCTGATCCAGCCCATTTGTGGTGGGTTGTTGCAATTGTTGCATTCTGCATTGAAACGCCCCGCAGAAAGTAAACAAAACATTCCTGTCAAACAGAAAAGACCCTGACCTGGTTTAGCACAACCGCTGGTTCCCGCTTATAGTTTAGGATTTTGATCACGGATGTCAAATTTAATGCTATTGATGAGTTTGTGGTACTCGGAACGAACCTATGGCTTGAGCAAAGACGTGAACCATTTCTGACTCGGGTGAGACATGCTATTACTCGGCACGGGAGAAGTTGATTAGATTACAGAAGCCAAGCTCAGGGCAGGGCGGCACGGCACTTCAGTGTCATCCATGAAATGTGATTGGCCTTTGGACTGTGTCAGTGTCTAACTCAGATCTACTTCTTTAAGCATGTTCCAACATCTTGAGACGACATTGGGACGCTTGATACACGAAAGTGGCGGAATCATTGTCTAATAATGAATACTGGTGACAATATGGAGTAAAATCAATCTCATTTTAGACCCTAATTGATCCTTGGCACTCTCATTTACTAGAGGTAGATCGTGGTGGTCTGTGGTTCGACAATGATCACTCGGACCAAACGTAAATGTCATCAGCACCAGTGAATCAACAATTGAACAACAATAGCCAACAGCAACGAGAATTGATGGCATCAGAGCTAGTAAAGTCTCAATTGTTTACTTGTGCTTCTCATTGACAGGCCGTCGCTGCTCGCCAGCTGCCAGTAGTGGACCCTGAAAGCGGTGACCATTCACGACCCATAATTACCTGGTGCCCACAGACGCGTCTGGAGCTCCAAGCCCAAAGCGCCTCCATCTTCGCAGCCCTCATCGAAATTCAATCCGCAAAACAAAACAAACTCTCAACTTCTTTGCGCACCAGCACTTGACTTCACCAACCAACTCGTCACGAACTCAACTGCTACTTCGCAAACAATACCATCACAATCTTCAGCTTCTACAAGCTTCATTTCACACTTTCCGCATCCTCTCCGCTTCGTTACCCCGTACCGCGGGAGGTTTGTTTACTTCAAAACCTTCTCTTCCGCGCTGCATCTTTGCGATGGCGGCGGCGGACGTCCCCAAATGGGGCTTTGGGCAAGAGCCCATGCAAATGTGAGTATTTATCCTGACCGTCAAGATATCCTGTTGTCTCTTGAGAATACTGACATTTTATTTGCAGTAAACCTGTTGCTCCCGACTTCATCCCGCACTTCGCGACCACTGGCGACACTCGTGTCGACGCAGGAAAGACGTATGTTTTCTCGACCGTTGAACTCAAAACAGCCTCACTAACGGTTCGGTAGATTCCTCAACTTTGGAAACTTTGCGTTCAAGAAGCCACTTACCCGACCGCCCGCGTGGGAACGGGTTCCTACACAGTCGCTTGCTGCTCCCAGCTCGAACCGACAGATCATGCGCCGAGTCACAGTCTCCAACAGTCTCCAGCTTGATACACCCTTCGTCATCTTCCCAAATGTCTCCGCCATTCCCGTTCCTACCCGCGAGGAGCTCGGTTTCGACCTTACTCTTCCTCGCAAAGTCCAACGTCTAGAATCCTTCAAACCTGTATTTAGAGAACCAGCGTATGAGGATTTCTTGATGTTCTCGCATGCACAGCACATGCACGATCTCATGAGAGCCAAGGGTAAGCAACCTTCCAAAATTGCGCTGGGTTTTGACTGACATTCAATCTAGTCGATATGGCGAACGGCCTTCTCGAAACTTACTCTGGCCATACCCGCGAAGACGTGGAGGCTATCGAACAAGGAGCCCGACAAATCGTTCCCCTCAAGCGAGTTGCTCGCCTGATCAGTACCGATCTCGTCGATACAGACGGCTCACCCATTCCCTTGGTGCCATCCAGAGGTAATCGATTCATAACGTACGACGATGTGCTTCGTAAGATCAAGGATGCCAACCAATCAGGGAAAGAGTCCGTCAATCTCAGGGATGCGTCAATCTCAGAAGTCACTGCTGCGTTGCAAAACAGCCATAGGGATCCTCGAACGCGCCTCGCTGCTCTTGGCGAGCCCGAACTCTCCACTATCTTGGATGAGGAGGAACCAGAGAGTTCCCCCATTGTTCCGGAGCCTGTTCAGGAGTCTGTTGTCTTCCCTGGGACCCCTTCTCCCTCGAAGGGACTTGCTCGTCTCCTCACCAGCGACACTATCAAGAAGAGCGTCCGCCGACTTTCGAAGCTTGCCAAACGCGTGCATGGTTCGCCCAGCAAGTCGTCACCTTCCAAGTCGAAGTGTGCTTCCTCACCTCCCGCCCAGCGTTCTAGCCCCGTCTATGGATCTGCTGCCGTCAAGGACAACATGTCCACCGAATCCGTCGCTGACTCTCCCACTCGCCCTGGCCGAACTTTCCGAGTGCCATCTGAGTGCGACTCATCTTCTGTTGAAGATACTGGTCTCCCAGAGACCCCCAACAAATCTTCGTCGCCTGTCATGAACTACTCGCGACCCATCGCTCCCACTCCCTCTCAGTGGAATCGACCTACGCCATCAACTCCCGCCACTCCTGCTGCTCAGAGTGCCCCCTTCAAACCCGTCACCCCCCAGCAGACCGACAGTCCCATCGGTCTCGCTGCCCTTCTTCCTGCCATCCTCCCTCCCTCCACTCCCAAGCCGCATGGCTGCACACTTGAAGTCCTTGAGCCTAGTGAGACTTTCGACTTCGGGAAAACAACTCCCTTCGGTGTCTCTAACTCCTGGTTGCTGTCCTCCCCTCTGCCCACTGAGCCCAATCGTATCAAGGCCGGTAACCAGGCGCGCCGTCGCCGTAGCGAACCTCTGCTCCGCAAGTGTCTCGACACCCGAGCTCGTCGTCTCTCGTCTTCTCCACAGAAGGTCCAGTTCCAACAGGAAGCGATCTTCAATGATGACTTTTCTATTGCCTCGCTATTCGACATAACTTATGAATCACCTGCGAAGGTCGCCGCCATCGATGCAGCTGACGAAACTTCTGTTCTCGATTCTATCACTTCTCCTTCCAACGAGCCTGCAGCTGAAAGCGCGGTCGAGCACCCCCTTCCTCTTGATACAGTTACGGAGGAGAGTGTTGCTTCTATTACTTCTTCATCCAACGAGCCTGCAGCTGAAAGCGCGGCCGAGCACACTCTTCCTCTTGACACAAATATGGAGGAGAGTGTTGCGACCGAAGCTGATCCCATCGAGGCAGCCAAACCTACTGAAGGCGAGTCCAACTTGGGCTATGCCAGTGTTCTCACTGAGAACCTCTGGTTGCGAGACCTGAATTCTTCACCCACCAACCGCCAGGACGAGCAAGACAGTTCCATGCAGCCACCCACTACCGTTGGCGAGCCACCTCTCACCAAAGCTCCCGCTTCTTCTGAAGACGGCGTTGTAAACATCGATGTCCGGGAGAACCCTGACATTTTCGGAACACATATTTCATCACCCCCCGCCCCCGCCCCCGCCCCTATCCAAAATCTTTCTCGCATGGCCGAGGACGCCTGCAAAGGCAACGCTAAGGTCGCGGTCGCTGAGGAAAACGGTAGACTATTTGTCCGATTTAAGCTGTCGGCCAGATATGCCCACATGTTCCCTATAAGCCAAGGGTTCAACGATTCTCTCTCGTTCTCTCCATCCGTCGACATTTCTACACCAAGACCCCGACCCGTCAACCCCACCATGCAGACTCCTGATCTCAATAGCTTCAGTGACGTTGCCAGTCCATCTCCCAGTGTAGCCAAGACCCCTGAACCTCAATCTACCGAGTTGCTCCTCAAGACACCTGATATCCACGGTGTCGGTGTTATCGACCGCTCCTCCCCCGGTGAATTTGATACACCTGAACTTCCTCAGAATGACAACACTCTTGTCTTCGGCGAACCTACAACAATCGACCGAACTTCTTCTATTCGACGCGCTACTGGCCGTCAGAGTGAGATGACTCCCTTGAAGCGTGCTACAAGAAACGCAATGGGCATCTCCCAGGGGCCCACCACACCCCAGTTTGGTACTCCAGCAGAAACTGGTGACCAGACATTGACCGTGTCATGGGACGATGAAACACCTGCTCAGCAGGTCGGCACTCCAGCAGCTCCCCCTGTCCAGGAGGTAGAAGCCGCTCCTGCTGCCCACAATGGTGGTCAAGACTTGGACAGCCCAGGTCGGGATTACTTGCGCGCATTCATCAGCCAGAATCGCCGAACTACCGCTTCCGCTACCGTTACTGCTGCCGTGACCACCAACGAATCCTCAACTGCCGCTGCTACGAACCCCGTTACCACGACTCTCACACCAGCTGCAGAAATCATTCCTGCCGTCACCGCGACCGAGACTGGGTCCCCAATGGCACCAGCAACCAAGCGTCAGCCTCTCGGAGCTCGAAGCCCTAACAGGGGTAGTCCCGTGAAGACCAAGCGCAAGGCGGATGGTGATGGCAACGAGCCATCACCTCCGAAGAAGCTAAAGACGAGCCAAGCCACTCGCAAGACCAAGGCTAAGCGCCAGAAGGCAGAGTTGGCCATCGACATGACAGATCTTCCCTCTACCCCCTCCTCCTCCACCACCACCACCACCACCACCTCCTCCGCTCCCAATGGCAAGCAGGTTGACGAGCTTGCCAGCAACACATCAGCCACCCGCCGATCATCTCGGCTCCGAAGTCAAGAGCACCCGAGCAGTGCTCCCAAGTCGTCGCTGCCTACTCCGATCAAGCTCGGCCGGGCCGGTGCCGGCCGCAGCCTCCCAAAGAAGGCTCGCAGCGAGGAGGACGAGTTGGCTCGCAAGACAAGGGCCAACACCAAGCGGAACATGGGTAAGGCCGAGTTCCCTGCCGAGGTCCTCGTTAGAATTGCGGACGAGGCAGAGAAGAACTCTCACCATGGTGAGGAGTCGGAGAGGCCAGCAAGTGGTCGACGCGTGGGGTGGAACCAGCCCCTAGAGAAGGTTCAGGGAGAGGAGCCCAAGAAGGGGCGGGCCAAGGGCAAGGCCACACAAGGACAGACGGGCATCTCGAAGCCCAAGGCGAAGCGGGCCACCAAGGTGGCAGCGGATCTGGGCATGGTGGCCAACGGCACACCCGCCAAACCCCAGCGCGTGACGCGCTCCAGCGCACGCTCTGGGGTTTGAGCACCCAGAAGTCTCCCGACAGACGGAGACGGCTGCCTTGGTGGTTGGCGGCTTTGCTTTTTTGTTTTGACGATTTTTTGCTTTCGACATGGCGACTTCGGCACCAGTTGGTCCACAAGAACAAGGACAACGACTTCTTTTTTGGCGGCGTCCGGGAGGGAGGGCTCCCGATGTCTTTTCACGAGTGCATGATGCATTGCCAGGCGTTGGTGGTTGCGCAAAGATACCACATTTTGGAAGTTTTTGGGACCTGTTTTCGGTGGACGACGCAGGCTGGTGTACAGGTTTAAAGTCCTCGGGATGAGGCTGGAAAACATAGATGCCCCGGATGGGCCATTGTACGAGAATAAGACTTGATTCACACATGATATTGCCTTGCTTTGTGATTCGCCAGATGTGATTATTTAAAGACTTGTTTAATGTACTGAAGAGTAATGCCGTCGCTCATTGTTGTGGTCGCTACTTGTAAACCAGTACATAAGAAGATAAAAAGACACAGAGGTATCTCTACGAGTGAGCAGTCACAACGTCCATTGTCAAATGGGAATAAATTATTATTTTTGTCTATCTAATTGGTAAACCCCAAGTCTTTATTATTGTGATGTAAAAAATGCCCGGGCTGAGATACGTCAGAGGCGATGGCCTGATCAATTATTATTGTTGTGTTTTGATCACGAGCAGTCTCAAGACAGGGAAACCGTAGTGCTTGATGGCAGGGACAATGCCATCATCTTATCAAGCAGGTGTTTCTTCGTCCCAAGACATGACCAATGTCTGCGACCGGCGTGTAGGAGACATGGAGGGAGATCTTACGAGTGGTCTGGCTCGTCTTCAGCTTCTTGGGAGGTGATAGTTCGTCGCCATCACCGTTCGCCTTGCGTTTAGCCTTCATGGGGGTCGTGATCTTGACAGACCACCCAGGGTTATATACTAGAGAACGGTTCCCCATTCCGTGGTGGGTGCACGTCGTTGGGGTGCTCAGCTCAGCTATAATAGTGTGGTGATGTTTGGCGGCAATGGGCTTCTACTTGCCAACATTGTAGCTTTGGTCTTCGTGTAGCCGTACCGCTGTTGACAATGCTGTCTCTGAGTGGGACTGCCGGATGTAGTGGCTGGTCTGCGTCGGTTGTACCTTTGCTTTCGAGAAGTCTTGGACTGACTGATGACCTGAACGTCATCAGAGTCGCCGGTCTTCAGAACTGTGAGGGTTCTCTTGGGGAGAGGAGGCGGTGCTATATATATGCATCTATATAGGTATAGAGGGGGCAAGAATATAAATCCTTCTTGGAGTGTGGATGATCTTTGTGATCTAAATACTGTCTGAGACTCTGATTGAGACTCTGATTGAGACTTCCTGTTTAGGATGCTCCAGGTCGAAGCGCAGATTATCACTGCTCCTGAACATGCTTGGGTCACAGGCCCATGGGCATCGCTTCAAGATGTTGATATTCGCATTTTGCAAGTAAGCGTGACGTTTGAAGTGGCGAAAGAAGAGCAATATGCTAGACAAGGTAGTCCTTTCGCATTTTGTGCTCGTTATTTGACGAAAATGCCCTGACGTCTGGACTTGGTCCTATGAGTCTGCTTTGTCTGCTTTGGAGAGTAGTGATTCTCTTGGTTGCGCTCTGAGCAGCAACAGGCTCCGCAGGGGACTCATTGGTGATGTCAAACATGCCCTCTCCATGCTCCTCCCTAGCATGCTTCTTAGCATTGAGACAGAGGATATGAGATGAAGTGAGATATGCGTCCCAAAGATATGGGGACCCTCACCAATTTCGACCACAACGCGTTTGAACAAGAAGCATGGATCGCAATCGATGGGTTAGTATAAACTCTGCGATCACGAGTATGTTTTGCCTTGTGGACAAATGTAATTGTAAGGTGCTACTATCATAACTAATTTAATTAGTGCTGTTACAAAGTTGATAGCTGGGGATTCTCACTTACTTATGAAGAAAGTGTCGATAGGCCTTTTTATAGATCTTTGGGTGTGAGAGTGCGTGTATTTGCTTTTGGCAACCCAACGGTAGGGCGGGCTGCTCTGAGACTGTCAAACAGTATCTACCAAGCAGAAGCACTTGAGAATGACCTGCTCTGCCTCGTATCATGTTCATGCTTCAGTTCAATGAACCTGGCGTTCTGCCAGAACTGGAACTTGAGCGGCAGATTTGTATCTGTTGGTGAAGAGACGATCGGCTATGGCTTGAGTGATAAACACATCCTCGATGTCTTGGCATTGGGCAAGAGCTGCCTGTCTCCGACTGCGAGAAAGAACCGGACCTGATTCTAGATCAGTTCCAGGTATCTTTGTTGATGCTTTGTGATCATCTGCGTTATTTTGAACGGCAAGGAAGGCCTCTAATTTGGGGAGCGCCTCTCCCAAGAGTTTTCTAACCCCTGGGAACCCCTCGATAGGCTCGTCCTGTTCGTCTCTTCCTCTTCCGAGGAGGATCTCGTCCGCCATAGTCAGTTCTGTCCGAAAGGTATCGATCCCTGAGAAAATTCTGAAGGGCTTGGTCAGTGGGTTTGAACCAAACTATGGCAGATCTAGGTGCGATGTCATCGCTGACATGGTCTGTATACTATGAATATAACAAGAGACATCATCCCACGTGATAGTGCTGGGAGAACGAGCGGAAGGACTCTACCAAATGCTGGCTTCATTAAGAAACATTGCGACGATGCCAAACGTATCTATAGTATGGGAATACATTACTTGATCCACGATACTTCTCAGAGAGAGTGCAATTATGAGGATTGTGAGGTAAGTCTGATATTCTTGTACGGCACGATAGTAGTGAAGATAAACTTGATCCACGAATTCTCGGGGTTCAGAAGTGGCTTCCGAAACACCACCCTCTTTCTTTGACGGTTCACTCTGTGGCGGATGAAGCAGTAGACTTGATGCTGCTCGTTGTTGAGATTGTTTTGGTGACCGCGTTGGATGATAGTAACTGACCCCGTGCAGATGATGTGGTAGGTTTCTTCTTATGGTGCAAGGCTCGTGGCGCATGTCGATCTTACCACCCTTGCCCACGATATGGTCCTGTCTTAGGGAGCTGCTAAAGTTGGAACTTGTTGCGGCTGAGGTCTCTGTTGGTCTCCAGCTACTTCATTGGCTCTTCTGCGGTCGAGCCCATGAAGTAGCTGGAGACCAACAGAGACTTTTGAAAAATGAGTAGAGGCTCATGTGTCGTTATATATATGACTTGAGGGGAGGCAACTCAGTGAAATGGTGGATGAAGGCGCGCAGGGAGTCTATGGCGGCACGGGTTTTAATGCTTTTGTTGCCATTGGTATGGATGGGTTCTCCTTGCGTTGAGATAACCCACTGTCAAGGGAACTCTTTCTTTTCTTCTTATCCTATAGTATAGTATAGTATAGTATAGCTTCCATTAACAACTAAGGAGTAGACATCACTTTATTGGTGAACAAAGGTTCTCCGAAGATATGTCCACAGTGATAAATCTGTCCGAGTGGCTGTACCCATAGAAGCCGATGTTTGGTGGAGAGAATCGGGCATCTCCAGGCGAGTAGTTCGAGACATCCTAAGTATCACTGAGATAGTCCCAGCTGCTGGGAAGATCCGTGGCGTGCGTGTGTCGGCTCGTATGCCAGGGTTCAGGAAGTAGTTCTAGGCTTCATAGGTGGTGCTTCGCAGTTTGGGTTTCAAAGCCTGTGGGGACATGTGTATTGTTACGCCGAATTTCATAAAAGGAGAAGCCTAAGATAGCCAAATTGCTACTTGGTTTCGTGTTCTGAACTGACGCTGAAGCCTGGGCTCTCGACATCAGAGAGCTGGCCCAATGTGGCCTGGCTGGCGTGGCGACATTGTATATCTTGACTTTGAGAAGGGACTCTTACTGAGCCTTAGAACATGAGTTGGCGCTTGTGACTTTTGACTGTTGTGGCTGTCAACGCCTTCGTCTTCGACATATTCGCATAGAGGAAGACATTTTGCTGGCTCCAGTGGCATTTCGTACCCGGTTCGGGGCTCTCACTATCCCCAGATCGTATGTTCCTCCCCGTTCCCTTACACCCTTTCAAGGATCCCTTGACTGACCTGAAAAGCCATTTACTATATGAGTATTGTTTCTCGAGGCAGATGTCTTCTCCTACTCCATTGTTGTAGAGAAATGCCCAAGGAGCAACCTCGGAGTGAACGCAGCTGCTTTGACAAGAGAAAAGGTTTATAGTCGATAAGTTCCATGGGGTCCTGATTTCCAAGTCTTTGGCTCTTTGGTGACTCGCGCGGCTTGTTCTGTCCCACATCCTAGAGCAGGAAAGCCTATGCTGTAGCCCTGGAAAGGGTGAAGATTTCGCGGTTATTATGTGTTTGTAAGTTCAATATTCATTTGGCAGAGTCTTGTCTGCGCATCGCTTGCTCGGCATGGCCCGACAGCTGTAGCCTTTAATATATAAGACCGAGGAAGACACTGGCGGTTACTGTCTTTGACTGGATACTCTAACAGAGATATTTTCTCTTCGTCTCTATAACATCAACTATAAAGAACCGTGAGTTGGGAAATACTATCAGCGTGGCCAGCTCAGGGGAATACTTACTAGATTCCATGTTTTCAGGTAAGTAGCCCGGAGAAGATGGGTCCAGGAGCTGAGGAGTAATGCAACACCGTGAAGCCCATTCTGGTCTCCAATAATTTATACTAAACTCTTTCTTATATTGCAATGGCAAGCATGAGCTGCGATTCTTGTAGTATATACAGCAAGCTACATGTCTGCTGGTTGAGACCATCGACAACCCATGAGAGGGTTATTGTTTTTCGATCAAGACATCGTAGACAGGCAGGCCCGCGCACCTGTTGCCCAACTCCTGTCATTGGAGACCCTAAAACTACCAGACATCCAATTGGATACCCTGGAGATTTCTCATAACGCCCAAGGAGCTGGCGATAAGGCACGGAAGCACCAACTCAGCGTGTGGGCTGGGGGAGGGCGTGTCTGCGTCCATCTCGATGGTTATGTGTCTATACCTTATATAAGTAGAAACTATATAGTTTACATTCTTGCGATGCTCCAAATTGTGACCGACTTGGCCATGTTGTGAGTGGCGAGCGTCTCAAGTTTGTTAAGTAGTCAATGGCCGATCCGGACAGTTGTGAGAGTCTGGTCTTGAGGTGCGCTCGGTGGAGAAACCGGCACCTTCAAAGACCGCCAAGGAGATAGCAATATATTGTATGAGAGCTGGCTTGACCTAAGGTCTGCGGACGGGCAGCCAGGCTCTATATTGACCTTCATGTGCCTGAACATTGTGTGAGTAGCGTGCTTCTCTTCGTAGATAAGACTTACTCTGTGGCGAGGACGGTATTCTTCGTTGAAAACATGGGTGATAACTACATGGTCGCGAAAAGCAACAGTGAGATTTAATATACAGTCCTCTTGACTTCTGAAAGTGACGGAGGATCACTGGTTCTGAACTAGCCAGCCAGCACAGTGTTCTGCCGCTGTTTGATAACTGTTGCCTAGGTGGTGAGAGTGAGAGGCAAAGATGGTTTCTCCTAACTTTCTGAAGCTTGTTCGTGGCAGTTGGTTCCGGAGACGTCTCATCGTTCTCTTGACCAGCACCCTTCTGAGCAACAAGATATCATCGTATACTACAACTGCATCCGCGTCGCCGAGGGCGTGCAATCTGTTGGATCCATGGTGTGACGACAGTTTCCTCCAGGGACAGTTATGCCTTCAGACGAAGCACGCTGGGATAAGATGGTTCAGCAATGACTTCGCATTCTTAGGAGGGGGTGTGCTTCGTTGAGGATCACACGGCTGGCGTGGCATCTGAGATGCAGATTCTTGACCCTACTGTCTCAGTCTCTCCCAGATCAGCTCCCATGATATTGACTGGGTCTCGCTGATCTGGGCCGCCTCATCCTCTAACATTGGATTCAGCGTGGTTTTTCCTCGGTAGAAGTGGCGATAGTCCAAGAGATCTGTCGAACTATGCCTTGTTATGTTCTTTATTATTGTGTCCCGTGATATAGTTCAGCTTCGACGCTCTTGACTTGCTTGTGTCAGCCAAGGCCTGTATCTCGTCTTCTTCCTCACTGCTCAGGCATGGCTTCTGACGGATGGTCCGGTTGATTCGCAGCTTTATATATATATATATGACAAAGACCGTGAGGGGAAGAGATGTAGGACAGCTCTAAATCGGAGAGCGTCTGGTGTGTCGCAGAAACCAAAGTCATGAGACAGCTGGCCGAATACTTCCATTCGGCCTGGTCTGCTTCGGACTGGTGTTGAATCCAATTGTCGTATGTTTTGGTCTGCATGTTAACCCTAAGTAGACTCCTCTGGGTCTAGGGCGCCCAGGTACTTGACGAGATCAGAGGTGTAGACCATGCTCCTTCTCGAAGAAGAGCTCAACCCAATGTAAGGTAGATCGGCTTCGCCCCCCCGGCACCACTCGGTCAACTCTGCCGAACTCCCTGAGGGCCAGGTCTCTCTAGATGTCGACGAAGAGGATCCGCATTTCGGTGTTGGGGCCTGACTAGGGCGAACCCCCTTCGAGATGCTTCGAAGCCATCGTTGTCTGTGGTCTAGTTCTCCTCAAGAATGACGCGTTCTGGTTCGACCCGGACAACTAAGTCGCAAAATAGAGGCCACTGCAATCTGTGTATCTACGTACTTCTGTCCAACCAATCTTTTCAAAAGGGTGATCAAGATTGTTCTCATATGGCTCATCCTGAAGTCATGCTGACGGTGTTTGCGCGGGAAGAAGCATGAGGTGCGAGACCAGACCAGCAATGTGACGGCTTCTGAGGGAGGAAGGGAATATCTGACGTCTATTGTTAGTTCATACCGCCGAAAACTTTTGCAGACTTACATATAAAACTGTTGAACTCTGTGCAAGTCCTGTCGTACTAGTACGCCAGAGCTTTGGCTGGCAAAAGGAGCGCCGTTGTCCTGCCGCCTTCTACTGCTTTGCAATCCACTCGGTGAGTTCTTGGTTCCGTCGCACTTGAAAGGAGGTGTCATGATGGCCATGAACAATTCACCATGGTGTACGAGAGCAGCCTCAAGCTTTGCTCATCTGTCACTGTTAGACTTGATGTCTGGAGCAGGGCAAAGTCAGATAGGCTTACATATTCTTCAGAGGTCTTTTCGAGGGACAGTGAAGTGGGACTCGGGTTCAGAGTCTCCGACATTGTTGTAATCAGAAGACATCTATATAATTCCGTCAGTAGGTTGACTCAAGTCATCACAGGAAAAGGTCTGTGACGAGGCTTACCTTTCCATGACCTGGCGTTGCGGACAGGAAGACAGTCACCCAAGGGGTACGTTTGCGAGGACGAGTCGGTTTTGGAAGGCTTCTTGGCAGCCTCTGCAACTTCGACCTTGGTTCCGCTTCACATGAAGGGAGTCGACGGAGAAGTACAATATATAAAATGAATAGACTCACGGGTACAAACTTCCCCGAAGACAAGACAAGCAGCTCCATTACACTGCTCCAAGGATCTCCCCAAGGTATGGTAGCTTCAAGAGCGATGAATAGCTTTCCTAGTGAGAGATCCATCAAGTTGTCTTTCTCCTTTGGGTTCTCCGCTATGTGGTCGCCAGGAAAGATCAGAGGCCCTGGAAAGGTTTCCTCGTCGTTCACAGCGTCTTGCTTGGCGAGGTATGCTCTCCTGGCTAGTCTGCCAGTCTTGGACATGGCCAGGATCTGCAAAGACACACACTTGGGTGTGAGTAGCATGTAGGTGTTCTACTATATAAAGATAGTTGAGAGATAGTTGAGAAAGTTCAAAGTCTTCAGCGCTCTCAAGAGCTTTATTTATACTTTTCTCGGGCTAGTTTGCATCTAGGCAGCATCTCTACAATCTCTCATCATCACATCATTCACATCACCACCAAACTCCAACATCGCCAAACTCCAAATATGACCATCACCAAGCATCACCAAACCCAAACCTCATCACAATCCTCCAAACTCCAAAAGGTTGTCAAACCCCCTCAATCCCCAACAAGGATCCTCCCATCCCATCCTCCACGCGTCCACAATCTAAATAAAGCACACATCCCCGATTGCGAATGCACATACCCGTTTCAATCTCACACAACCTCTCACCCTCACCACCACAAAAGATACAAATACAAATGAGAAAACCCCTCACGGAAACCCGCATCATAGTGAAACACCAGATCTGCTGTCAAAACCACGGCTCATCCTTCCCTTCCCCGACGCCATGAAACGAAACAAAAAGCCCCTCCTTTTGCGTAACCCCATCCGTGCCACTCTGGCGTTCAAACACCTTTTCCTCTTTGCCAAGTAAATGTTTAGGATGGAAAAAAGCTGCATCTGGTGTCGTCATCACTCCAGACCAAACCATCCAATGAGCAAAGCTGAAAGAATCGTGTTCTTTTTTGGCTAAACTCGTGTTTGCTGGATGAGAAGGGGGGGACACGCTTGTGGAGGGTCGCGTCGTGCCGCGCTGTGGTATCACGACCTGTTCAAATGCAGTCTAGAGTAGAGTGCTTACCAACTAAAAGAGACGATTCGATTGATGGATTGTTTGTGCCTCTTCGCTTGGACGACCCGTGTTTGGACCACAGCTCCAAGGCATCTTTCACGACATGGCCTGTCAGTCACAGCTGAGACACACTTATCTTTAATTCTTTTTTATTATTCTTTTTGCTTTGCTTTGCTTCACTCATCTCCTCGTCACCAAGGTTTTCTTACCAAGGCCGGAGAGCTGTCCGAGTGTTGACAGCCATTAATATCGTCCCCTCACCCTCCGCCAGTTTCCAGACCAGATACGCCAAACAAGTAATCCCTCCATGATCATACATACACATGTTTGTACACATTCATCCCCTTCGTGACGTGTCCTCCCTTGATTTCAAATCCATCAAATCAACCCATTACTTGCTTGCATCCGCAATGTCCGGGGATAAATGTTTGAGATGTGTGCTGTACTGTCCTGTGTTTGTGCATTGCATCCTTGTGTCAGGTTGCCAATGTCGTGCACTCCAGTTTCATGGCGGGGAAAGCAAAAATGTAAAAAGTAAAAAAGGCAAATCCAACTCCTGCAAGCTAGAGCTGCGGTACATGTGTGTCCTGCTCTGCTCTGCTCTGCTCACTGTTCTTTGTTTTTGTACCCAAGGTCCATATCCAGGTCCCGTCTAAACTTTTTCGTCTGCTCGATTCGCTTTTGCTTTTCGAATATCCAGGTTTCCCTCTGTTCAACGCCCCGCACTTCCCATTATGTACACTTCTAAACAATAAACAATAATGTGCAAGCCTTCTCCCCATGGAGGAGGCCAAGGTCGTATGTTGTGCCGTCGTGGCTATATCGGGATCGGTGTCCCAAAAAAATGAAAAGGAATGACATGAGTCGGGGTATCTCTGTAAAGAAAATAGTGCAAAATAGGACATGAAAGAAGTAGAAACGCCAGCAACCCCATGATAGCTGGCTTTATCATCCAACGACTTCTAGTTTACTCTAGTCGTCATCGTCGTGGCAGTCATTAAATTGGTCGTTGATCCCATGGTCCAGCTCATGTTCGCTGGAGGGGGGCCATTATTTTCGCAGGCCGACTTTGCCTGCGAGATTCTTCCAGAATCGTGCTCCCTTGCGCTCTTCGCTGTGCGTCCGTAGCATCACCTCGTCTCGTTGCATGGGTCCTACAATGTCTTCGTCGCCTCGGGAGGGGAACTTGCCATCCGCATCCACCAGTCGGGGAATTGCGCTGGGAAGTCCATCCTCAAGACGCTTCCATTGCATACCCGCAAAGACATCGTCCATGGGAGGTGGTCGACCAAGGATGGAGCCGCCGCTATTGGCTCGTGCTCGTCCGCGGCCACGGCTGCGGCTTCGTGAGGCGCTTGTCGAACCAGGGGCAGAGCTGGTAGCTTGCACGATCTCCGACATGAGTCCGTCATGGGTTGACCTCCATTGCTTCTCAATGCCGGCCCATTTGGCCTCGGTAAGAGCGTAGATCTTGCTGGTTTCGCCGTAGTTCTCGCCAGTGCGCACCAAGTGCTTGGTGTAGTTACATCGTGCTGCATCCCAGTCGTTGCGCAACTGCTGAAGGGCCTCCATGTTCACAGTCTCGGGTTGATAAGGCTGCGGTGTGATGGTGAAGTTGGCGTGACCAAGGCGATCTGACCACTCATCGTGCTCCTGCAGGATCGAAGGAAGAGGAATCGGAACTTCAGGGCTGTTGGAGCCAAATCGGAAGGACGACACTGAAGGTTTTGTGCTTAGAGAAGGTCTAGGGAACTGTGTCGCAGAAGGGACCGGTGACGGTACTTCGGTAGTGGCAGAGGGTGGTGCAATGGTCGGCGACTGTAGAGGTGACTCAGGTGGTGGGCCGCTCAATGGGCTGGTCATCAGAGGTGGTAGTAGAGGGGTGGTGGCCAGTCCTCGTTCTCGCTCAAGGTCGGCTTGCTCGACAAGAGCCTGCGCCTTCTCAATGTCGATGGGCGCAGGAATGTTAATGCTCTCGGTGCTACCATAGTAGGATACTGCCGGTGTGGGAAGTCCAGTGTTTTCCATCATGCGCTCCTGTCCAGGTCGGCTGGGTGCAGACATGGACGACGATCGACTAGAAGGACCTCCAGGTAGCAAAACGCTCTCCAAGCTCATTTCGGTGCTAGGCGAGAGCATCGGGTTGCCCCTGCGGGTGTTGGGGTTCCAGCGCGTGAGACTAGGGAAACGGGCACCAATTCGTGACGTTAGTCCAGCAAAGGGTGACTCGCTGCCGGATCGCTTCTTGCGGGATCGCTCGTCCACGGGGATGTCACCGTCACTCAAGAAACCCATGTCGTAGTCGATATCATAGTCGCGGACAATGTCTCCATGGAACATAACATCTTCGGAACTATTTCGGGGCTCACACAGGTTGTCGCCTACACGGGAAGGGTACGGGTTAGTAACTCGACAATCACCAAGACGAAGACGGCAGGCCAAGCACGAATTCCTGGAAGATACGACAGCCTGGCCAGGTGGACAAAACATACACAAACAGTCGTAGAGACTAAACTGGTCCGACGGGGCAAGACTATAACGGTCGCTGCTCTCTGTATTGTCTGTGACGGTGGTGGTGTGCTCGGGTTCCAAGGGCTCTTCTTGAACATCGGGCAATGACCGCATTGGGGGTTTTGTGTGAACCGATTGAGTGGGCGATACAGGAGTGTCGTTTAATTGCGGTGGGAGATCGAGAGAAGAAGTCGAGCTCGACATTCGAAAGTGACCCTTTCCAGGGGAGAAAGTCGGGGTGATTGGAGAGGTGATGTCGGAGGAGGACGAATTTGTTGTGTAGTAGATGTACGAGAGGTCGGTTTCGGGGCTAACTTGTACCTCCCACTTACGGCGCTCCTCCACCAACTGTGGGAGAATCAGTGGCTTGAGCCTTGGCGACATGATGTCGGCCTGGACGGTCGAGGCCGTGATGATTGCGAAGGTGTCGAAAAGACGAACGACTGCGTTTCCCTTGTGCTGTCTATGGTGTTGTTGTTTTGTTTTGGTGTTGGGGAGAGAAAAACAGAAGAACAAGAAGAAAAACAAGAAAGTTGGAGGGATGCCTCGGGAGGTGGATGTTGATAGAGGCAGTGACACAGCAGCCGAGTTGGGTTAGCCTGGTGTAGTCTTTTTGGGAGCTAAGGTAGTGGTAGTGGGAGTGGCTAGTAGGCTAGGTCGCTGTCTGTATGTCGGGCCAAGTGGCGGCGGATCCGGGGACCGGGGGTGCTTCTCTCGTCTCTTTTTTTCCTACCGAGACTGAGACCGGGGTGGGATCCAAATTCTTGTCTGGGAGGGAGGGTATGGATGTGGATGGGTACGAGACAAGGGTGTAGTGTAGAAAGCCAAAGCAAGGCGGGTCTTCGTCAAGCCCAAGCCTGAACCAGAGGAGACAGACTCTCTTGGCCTGTCTATCTCTGTCTCTCTCTACCTTGGGTCTTCTCCTCTCACAACTCTTTCCCCTCTGAGCGGAACAAAAAACGGTGGGGGTACAGTTGGGTAGGAGTCAACGAGGAGACGGTTCTCGACGGTGGATTTTTTCTTTTTGCTGCTCCAAGTGGGCTGCGTCCGCCAGAGACTAGGTACCTCTAGCTCTAGGGCGGGGGGACTGACTGACTCTGGTGGTTGACCCTCTGACTCTTGTTTTCTTCTTGATGTTTGGGGTGGTTGAAAAAAAACAAACGAATTCTGGTTGCCGGTTGCCTCTTTGGCTTTAGCTCGTCGTTTCAGAGGTCCTGGTTGGCCGTCCTCGTGAGGGCGGGTGTGTGACTCGTATCAAGTGATATCGATGTTTGGCTATATCAGATTGTATTCAAATGACGACACAAGTCGGCAAATGTTTGGTATTTGATCAAACAAGGAGTCGACGAGGGAAAAGAAGAAATTATCCGGGCATGACGGGTTGTTAATTATCAAGAAAGGGTGGGAGGAGGTTATGCATGGGGTGATTGACTGCTGATGAGTTCTCGGACATCTGTCTCTCTGCGTGTGTATGCGAGCGACTCTTGACAGTCTGGGCGGCGGCTGGGCAGGGCTGGGACCACTTCGCGGGTAGAGCACAGCACAGCGCAGCATAGCATAGCACAGCACAGAGCAATGACAGGGCCTTGCGGGTGAAGTCACTGGATGTAACTGAGAACAAGCGCTCGGTCGTCCACGTGTTATTGAACCGAGGATTGGGCGCGACTACATATCAAGTGTTGGCCATCTACTCAAAACCGCGGCTGTATCTTTAATGTGATAAGGTGTTATCGCGGTGTCGTACTCTAAGTATAAAACATGCGTATGTAATGTAATGTCATGTAATGTAAGGTATGTACATTTGTCTACAGGTAGTGGAGGGTGAGGTGATGCCGTGCGGTGGACTTGATGACCGGTGAAGTGGCTCTCATCTTCGGTACAGAGTCGTTCCGTTGTGCCTCTCCTTCAAGTATACTGTATAATGGAGTCTGTAATGACAGGCGGTGATGGATTAACTCTACCCGACGTTGCGTTCTCAACATGCAGTGCAGTCGAGAGCTGCGTATACCTCTTGTTCGACTGCAGGGATGAAAAGGTTGGCTGACGTTCAGGCTCTGGGGCACGGAAGCGGGGGAGAGCGAGCACTGACGAAACACTGCTGTGCTTCCTCTACTCTTCTCGCGGCTGGTGGTAATTGTTTCTTCTGCTGCAACCCTTGACAAGGGTTCAGCCTGTGACGTGGGAAAATAAGGTGATGAGGAGATGAATACTGGCAATTCACTGGTTCAGAGATTGGCAGCTGTTCAAAACCTGCTTGTCCTGTTGTGAGACCGTACAGCAGCTTACAGTGGACACTTACAGCATGTGCAGGATTTTACAGTAGGTTTTTTTTTTCTTTTACCCTTACAGAGGTCTTCAGGGAAGTGGGGCCATGTTTCCGCGGTGGACTTCCAGTGGGGGAAGAGGTTGGGTCAAAAGCCTAAGAACAGACGTTGAATGAAACAGTAATGGCTTACAGTGGCTGGGTTTACTCAGAACGAGAGAGTCACGATGCGCAGGGGGGAATAATGAGGCTGTCTATCTGTGTTGTTTACATGATCGACACGAATGGCAGCCCGAAACAACCACATTGATATTGACGTTATAGCCAGACGAAACAATGGCTGCACAGCATGCACGGGCAGAGAAGAGCCTAACCTTGAACTTTGACCTAACTTTGAGTCAAACGCAAACGCAAACTGCAATAGCAGGACCGTACGAACGATATTCGATTGGGGGAACCGCATGGACCCTGAAAGAGGCAACAAACCAGAACAGAGCCAGCCAGCCAGCCAGCCATGACCGAGAGCTTTGAGTTGGCTGCAGGGGTCTTCCCTTGGACACTTTGGTTGCTAATCGATGACGGTGCAAAAGTCAATTCAGAGTTTGTGTTTGCACATAAGCACTTTATACACAAACATAACTTCATATCGTCGTCATTTGTGCAAGACATAATCAGTTTTTATGCTTCTGTGGCTCAAACGTTGGAAACCCGTTTTGTGTAACCCCCGAATTGGTAAGAAGTGGAATGCATTCCTTGGAAGTCGAGCAAAGCTCCCAGCTCTGCTTTCACATGAAAGCAAGCTCTAGCTCCTCCTCCTGCCATTGGATGCAAAGATCGTCACTCTCCGAGGTTTTTTTTTGCGTTTGTTTGCTTTACCCGCATTCCAATTCCTTGACCTCATCGTTTTTGTCGATCACGTTTATTTTTCTTTTGCTAGTAAATTCATAATCCAAAGCTCAAACTTTGTATCACTCTCATTCTTACCAAAATCTCATCATTGAACCTTTCGTACCGCTTTTGGCCTGGACCCAGCTCTTCCAAAGTCTGGTTCCCTGTCAACCAGGGCTCTCAATAGGCGATGAGCATCGAGAAGCCGGTGACATGGGTTTAACAGCTCAGATTGGAAAGGTTTGGAGGAGTCAGCAGGGGGTACGTAGCCTTGCACTGAAGCATCGTATCTGGGCTGGGCTGGGCTGGGCTGGCACCGCCTCTCTGGGTCGGCCTCGATTCTGCCATGGCCATTCCATTCCATCCTGGCCCCGGATTCCCATGGAATCAGTGAGTTTTTGGGAAGACCGGTCTTGCGGTATGGTAATTGCGTACAATTTGGCTTTTGCACTTCACCGTTATCTCTGACTCTAGGCTCTCTAGCTCTCTCGCTAAACCACCTCAGGCGACTTGTCTTGTGCCGTTGTAGAAATCCCGCGAGTGCTGGCTTTCCATCCATTGCAGTCGGAAACCCAGCCCGAGCATTTTCTCTGTTGAGCTTCCAGTTTTCGGTCTTTGATCCGGCCACCAATAAACTCAAACCAGAACCAGCAACCGAATTTTGCCAAACCGTTGACCGAAGCCGCTGACGGTATGCGCGAAAAAGCAACACCCTCTGTCTACTGTATTTTTTCCATGGCACCGGCTGGATAAACTTGTTGAGAGCTCTGGCTATGCAATATTACGTCGTTGTTCACAGCTTCAATGGAAGAAGCCATCTTGTCGATCACTTCCCTTTGAGATAGAGACTGAGCGTTGGTCTTGTTTCCGCGAGACAACTGGGTCTTCCCGTTTCCCCGTGCCTGTGCTTGCAATTTTCCACCCGCTGTGTTTCCAGCTCATGACTTGGGCCTCAACTGACCGTTTGGCTGAGTTGACCGCCTGTAATCAACTACCGGTCAAGTTTCAACCACGCGGGCCATTTCGTCAGAGCGAGGACGGAGGTTTCCGATACAAGTGATTTGCTTCTTCTCAATGGATGACAGAGAGTCATTCACAGTCGCCTTGTTCGAGGCCATTGAATCGTTCCGCGCCCCTCTAAAAGACCGCGTTCTCGCCTAGTGGTTGGCCCTCGTCTTCCTTCAAGACCCTTGACGACATTTAAGATGGAGTGACACATCGAGTGAATGCATCGAGATACATCGACACAATGCTGCAACTCGCGATTCTTCAACCTTGTCATTGAGAAACAAGGCCTTCCATGTCTTTCATTTCTTTGCTTTGTCATGTCATGTCATGTCTTTCTTCAACTTTGCATCCGGTCGCGCGACAGACTCGTGGCCAACGGGGCACGCCTACCCATCACGGCATAGCGTCCGCCGTCCAAGCTTCCCAGCGGAAGGGAAGCGACGCCGATGGTGCGCCGGGATCCCATAGAAGAACATGGAAGTCCCTCTAGCCTCGCCGGCGGGTCTGGGTGGCTGCAAAGCTTGACACCGAGAGGCTGCCAAAGCCACGCCAACTTGCACCGGCGTCCAACGCTCCGGGAACAGTTGTTTGATGAAAAGCTTAACCCTCGACTGCTCATTTTACTTGTCTCCAGTCATTGTCAGTGACTGTGTCGATCTACCAGGTCCCTAACCAGTCGTCTTTCATCGGTCAACATCGCGATCTTCAAGTGTTGATCGCCTGGGGAATAGGCAAGCAATTCGTGGAGAGCGTCGGAGAATTACAAATCTGCTCGTATTGAAGCAACGACATGCCCCATCAGCATGAATTAACGTCCTGAAGCATCACTGTTCTCGGATGAATACACCGATTGCATCCTCTTTTACCGACTAGCACGCAAGATGCGACTAGTGATACGTACTGCCAGTTGTCGGCGTGTTGTTAGACCCCTAAGCCATCCTCCAGCAGCCACGATGACCCTGAGCCCCGGGTTGAAGCCCTGTTGCATTAGCCTCACCACGGTACCTGGGCCGACATTGGAAGGAAGTCTTTTGGAGGCTGACCGTTTTATCCGCGGAAGCTTTCAAGGATTCCGCCATTGCGCTTGTGTTCCTTGTTGTTGGGACCTTTTAATCTGGATGGACATGGGTGTTGAGAGGTTCCAATTCAAGGCTTCACAACAGTCACACAATGACTTCCATTCTCAGACCTGCCGGTTTTGCTCGCTTGCATTCGACATTGATAACGATTGCGCCATGGTGAACAAAGTTACAAATCCAACACCGAGACTTTAGCTTCGTTGTATGGGCATGGGCGCTATAATGCGCGAATTGCTGTGATTACAGGCTCGGCCCCAGTCCCAGTCCCAGTGGCGCTACCATTGAGTCTTATTGAACTCCAGAAGACATCGCTTAGAAGAGTGTGTTTTAGTTTGAGTTCACACTTAACAGTTCGTTGAGCTGTCAGATACGCAGGAAGACGGAAGGGTCGTTATTGAGAGAAGATATGAAGTTTGGCTTGACAGAACCTTCTCTGAAGAGCTAAGGTATGTGCTCTTCCGGTGCCGGAGTTGCATATCTCGTTACTATTCCAAAGCCGTTCATATGGTTGACGGTCTCGAAGGAACAAGTTCACACTGATGATCTTTTGAGGCACACCATTAAGGCACTCTTTCCGCCAATGGCGAGCCGTATCTTGACAGCCAACGTCCCAGAGTTGAAGTCAACAACCAGCTCTATCACACCCCAGATGCAATTAGGAATCTTGATGTTCTCAATCCATGTTCGCACAAACTCAGTTCATCAGAGAGAGAGAGAGAGAGAGATTCCGGCCCCTCCACCAACTTTCAACTGCTAGGGCTTGGGAGATCCATCCGAGGCACAGTTAATTGCGCCGAAGTTGCTTCTGCTCATCTCGTGGCTGATAAAAGTCTTCGTTAACTAGGGCTTGGTGATTGGTTCACCACTCCCGTTTAGGCCCCTTGCAGCAGGACCTTTGCTTTGACCCGCCACAGGATGTTGATGCCTCGGTCGCAAGGCAGAAGCACCATCTGGATGATTGCGACGATCCCTCACCAACAAGGAAACAAGCTTAACCAAGGCTGCGGGTGCCTATGCTGAGTGAAAGAGCTTCGGCAAAGAATCCACCAAATGCCGTCATTGTCATCATGATCAACATCATCTCTTGGAACATAGTCTCTTTGCCAAATTGAATACTTCGCGGGGCTTTTTACAAATTGGTCAAAGACTTGTGGCCAGGATGAAGAGACAGCAGAGTTTGCGACCATTCACTTGAACTTGTAGGCGCCACACTACACCTGCACGCTCTTTACTAACGGGTCAAAACGCCGCGGCTATGACGAGATTCTGATCAAGATGCAATTGAAGCACAGACTTCAATGTGGACGCCCACGAATTACCTTGACCTTAACGTGGACGTTATGACTTTGTGGTCTTTTGTTGAGAAGAGAGTTCAGCCATGGTGTAAGAATCAGCATCGGGAATGACACACGGGCCGCTTATACCGTTGTGTTTCACGGCACTCCAACGGCTGCGGCTGCAATGGCCCGCATTCCATTAACTCAATGCTGCTTTCACTACAGCGTAATGCGACTGCATATCTGATTGCCAATTCACAAAGATGCTGAGAGAAATCGTACGAGAGCAGGGCCGAGCAACTGCACACTGTGTAACACTCAACATGTTTTCCGATATCATTGACAATAAAGATTTGTTGAAGCATGTGAGTATGCAACGATCTCTCGATGTAGCCAGGTCTCAAGCCACCGAGATTGCCTTGACATCTGTTCCTGGTGGCGATACTAGTGCTCTTCCCAAGAAAACGCGATTGGGCAATGGCCTCAAATTCTTTCAGTGTGGTTACATCGTCCGTCAACGTCGTTAATCGCGATGTCACCCACAAAAGGCACATCTGCAAGTTTACAGGACAAACTCTGCCACTCAGAGCCTGCGAAACCCCCCAAAATGATGGGAAATGTGCATGAGCCTCATGAATTGTTGAAAGCTTCGTCTACTGCAGCCAATCGCGACCCTATCGCTTACAGCTTTGAGGTAACGTTCGTTGAGTCTATTTCGGCTTGTAAGATGCACGTCACGATCCGAGCGGGACACTTGTATTGTTCCGCGAAAGGCTTGACCGTTACATCAAGCGCAGATATGCTTAGAAGCCATGTGCTTGAGGTCGGCCGGCTCGTGAAGCATCCATCTGCAGGAACGCCAAAACACCATCGCCAACTCGGCCTCAGACAGAATATGGAATAGATTGGCGTCAAGTTGAACCACAATTGGACCAGCCAAGGCCACAAGTTGGGGCTTTTTCAGGAACAGAGGAGAACAACGCTGACGACAGTTTGTGTGCCTTGGGTCCTTGGCCAGAAGATTCCCACATGCATCTCCACCGGGCTTACAGGATCAGAATTTTCAGTCTTGCCTTTTCTTTTTCCGTCATCATGAAAGAAAGAGTCTTCCACCGGCCCCACGCCGCGTCTTTTTGTCCCTCTTGGCTGCTCTCCGAGAAGCGGCTCCGAGTGTCTCCGTGAGAAGTCCATCGTTAAGAGAAGCAGCCAGGAACTGATAACGTGATGGTAATCTGCGATGTATCGTGGGGGACCGTCAGCGGGAGGGAAACCGGTCGATATGCAGGCCGATGGAAAGGGCACCCTTGCATCCACACGCAGTGGTTGGAAGTTGGATGGAAGCAGACTCGACTGCAGGGTGTAAGCTTTTGGATTGCCTATCGCATATTAACTCCAGCCGTTATGGTTCACTGGATGTGTTGCAACGGAACACACAAAATGAACCAGGTAATTTAAGCGGCCGCAGGGAGAGGGATAGTGTCTCAACTGTGATGAAAAAAGCCTTCATCGGTGGCTGATTGACTTGTTACTTTTTCTCAAGCCTCTTCAACATTCGGCTTACCTACTCGCGTATGATGCCTCTCAAATTTGCCCTGGCTATGCCTAAAGAGGGACGCGGCCAGCGGGCATGGGGGTCCGGAGGCTTTTGGTGTGTCTCGTTCCTGACGATCGTGACAAGGGTTCGTTGTGGCCGTGGCTTCTCGTGCGGCTGACTTTGGGACTGGGACATGGCATTGAGGCACGACCAATCCTTCTTCATTGTGCTGCGGATGCACATGTCGGTCTCTGCTTCTGCTTAGCAAGATTCTGCTCATCGTAAGCACGGAAATTTGACGGCTCGGGATATTCGGCATTTCAGGTCTGAATGTACGAGGTTGTCATTGACTTGCTCTCAGGATCTTGCGTTTTCCTAATCGCTGTATGCAAAGCCATTGGGCACTTTCCTGAAGTTACTGCAGGCACTTTTTTGCCTGTCCTGAACTCAATGCAGTTACAGTTGCAGTTTACTTGCGCAGTATTCAACGCTGACTGCCGAATCGTCTGACCTTTACAGGCCTGTGATAACGCAGGACTGACTTGTACAAGCAGTCAGTCGTTCCTCGTGCCAGCGGATACCACTTCATCCCGCCATCAAATCGTCCGAACTACTTGGTGACATGTTTCTGTCATTTGGATGAAACAACTTCGCCTCAGCAAGGCACGTGGTCTCGCGGGTCCTGCTGGGTGAACTGGCATGGATACCACATTGCTCTGAGACGGAACTCAAGGGTACCAGGTCCATTTTCGTGCCCAGAGCTGAGTTTTTACTGGTCTAAGCTGAGCCGTTGTTGAGTTTAGGTTGAAGAGCCTGCAGAGAACTGGTTATGCTGAGCCCATCTGAAGCCTTCATGACTGATACCGTCACCAAACTCTACAATTTCTCTTCACTTGCCCTTGCTTTGCTTTATATTATTTGCCAACTCAGATGAACATAAAGCCAATCTCACTAATACATCTGCGACAGCGTTCGCAAGGAGGAAAGGGCTGAGGGAGGCAAACATGTACTCTGGTCGAAGCTTGGGAGTGCTGGTGCCATTTGCGATCTGCACACTCTAGGGTATATCAGCCAAATTTTCTATATGGTGGAAGAGGAGACTTGTCGGCGTCTGCAATAGTGGCATAGCCAAGTTCATCTGCAATGCAAGGCTGACACGCTGCAGTCGTCGAAAGATTCGGGCTTCAATCCTTCGCTAAAGGTATCGTTGTTGCTGTGTTGTCGGAATGGAAGCGCTGATAAATCCCTGCCATTACAGCTCACCTCACCGCTGGTGCATTGTTGCTTTTTTGCCTTTCTTTCCCATGCTTTACCGTACAATACAGTACCTTGCTGGCCCATCCGAAAAGAAAGTATCTTTCCCCCGCCCTGTTCACCATTCAATTGACGCGCCGTGTGGCGGATGCTCATTCGCCCAGATCCTGATCCCGTGGTCGAGGCTGTCACAATCAATGAGTTGTATCGCGCGCGCGTGTGGGGGAGGAAACTGTCTCCTCTCAGATAGCATTACCCGCCCACGAGGCTGCCAAGTTCAGCGGTATTCTGTGCTGCGTTGGCCTCGGTCTCCCGGGGGCCGCTCTGTAGCTAGGCCTCACCGGTTTCTGGGGTAGAGTTGTTCTGGCCTCGCTGCTGTAGGAGATATCACACTTGGTTCGTCCAATCAGTTTCGCGGAATGAGTATGCGGAATTGCCGCCTGGGGTAGAACGAGGCCTTATTGTGGCGAGAGGGAGGCAAGTGAGCAGGATGTCGGAGAATGTAAGTTGACGTGTCTATATGCCTCAATTAATGTGTTGTAGATCATTGAGGGTATGCAGAGGTGTTGTGATGCTGACTGATGTACCCGGTATCAAGGAACTGAGCCGGGAGATGGCGCGTTGCAAGACAAAGATGGCTATCGGTGTTTTTCGGAAGAGAGTATTCGATATGGCTCGATGGATGTATCCGGACGCATGTACTGGCTTGGTCTGTAGGTGCAGGCAGGTTCACTTATAGATTTTGTCTTTTGAGGTTATTGTAGATTGTAGGTCCGTCTGAGCATGAGCGTTCAAGCTCTCGAGCCTTCCAAACCCGCCAATTGTAAAGTGATACGGATGTAAATCCTGTTAATGTGATTCGCATGAAGCTAATTACGAGTGCGCCGAGGGTTTGATCCAGTCGATCTGATATGATTAAAGCGGTTGAGTTCGAGTGTGACACATTCAGGACATGGAAGGTTTAGGGTAGGCAGGTTTTGCTAATTGTCCTTTCGAGGACCATGCTGTGCGTTTCTCAAAACATGGTTTCGTGCTATAGTCATTGAGTTAGTTAGTCATGTGTGCATAGATATAGATCATTAGTAGATGGTAAGAGATCCTAGGGAAGTAGTTACGGATGTAGTTCGTGAAGTCTGCTACAACGATGATGCCACCATGACGATCGCACTCTTATGAACTTGACCTTGGATAATATCCGATTCACGAGCAACAGCAAAATGATGACGATAAAGCTGAGAAACGCCTTATGCGTATAGAACAAACACCCGAGTAGATCTCGCTTCAAGGGTCTGTTCGTAATAAATTCTATCGTCAGTTCGTGGAGCTACCGGGTAGTTGAAATGGCTGCTGGATCGATCGCTTCACTGGAAGGGGATCTGTAGGGACCGCGGACAAGAACTTCAAGAGAAAGCAATCAAGTTTGTAACCTGAGTAGATGGTAGAGGAAGGGGTATGATGGAGTTGACTGGCCGTGATGTGTCAAGAACCTCCATCCGGGATATCGCCCAAGACAAGGACGCCAGGTTCACCTGCTCACTCAGTTGTCGTTCGAGTCTCAACCGACATCAACAATGACGACGAGGCTTGATATAGGGTAGTGTTCCATCTTCAGCTGTCGTTTGTCTACAGATCCCAGCAAATCACCCTCTGGAGCTGACAACCTCTGGACGATGTCCTCCGCGATATCGGCAATCGGCCCCACGCCGGAGGTTACACCCGGGATCGACAAAATCCATGACCGAGCCTCATCATCCAAGCAAATCTGCACATCAAATATCAAAACAGGTTGCGATATTCAGATCAAGACGCTAACCAAGGCCTGTTTGTGTCATTTGCGGAACCGTGACGTGGAGGTTGCATCCAGCACAAGCTGAATAGAACTTACGACGGCTTATCAATATCCACTGAATTTTACGCTTTAGGTGATACACTGTGTTTGCTTTTCTGGGGAATAGTTGCTGTGATTGGAAATATGGATTTATTTGGTTGCAGCTGTCGCTCGTTAATCTAAGATCTTATGACGTCACGGAAGGAGGGCAGATGTCATGATACTGATTCCCTGGCAATTTGACGTAGGAGGCGGGGCATCAAATTCCAGCTCAAGAGATATGAAGGCATTACAACTTCAATCTTCCATTACCTTGCCCTCAAGTTAGAAACTGTAGCATTCTACGGTAGACACAATGGCTACTACAGACGACCCAAACCGTAGCTTTACAGCAAGCAACACAGGAAGCGAACCAGAAATAATAGAAAAGCACCAAGAAGAAGCCCCAACCGTCAGCCACGCCCTCGCCGAGGAATCGCAAAACTTTGAGGAAAAAGGTGCAGCGCAGCTTGAGCATGGCGACGTCGAGGTCAAGAATCTAGGATGGAACGAACCTCCACACGTTGTGCCCCCGCTGGTGGGAGGCTTGAAGAACGAAGATGTCTGGGCTTTGATACGACGCTTCGACAAGCAGGTCTTTTATGTCAGGAGTATCGAAGAGCCCCCGCTGGGAATGCTGGATATGAACATTGCAGATGAAGAGGAGTTTTCGCCCGAGAAGCTTAGGGCGCAGATCGAGCGACTCTACGTTTCTGTGTTTGCGCAGTTGTTTTCGTTCTGGAAGCATATCGTGCGTCTTCGTTCGTGGAGGGAGTATCAGCGAACATCTGCATTTCTCGCAGTGTACACACTCGCATGGCTCCTCGATATTCTCGGTCCTACGATCATAGCCTTCCTCATGGTACTCATCTGGTCCCACGAGGCCCGCGATATCTGCTTCCCTGGAGCACCGCCCTCGATAATCGACTCCAAGACAGGAGGTGTCAAGAAACCAGCAGCTGGTGTTCTAGCGTCTGATGATTCAGTCACTGGTGCGCCAGAGAAGCATAAGGGTGAAGCAGTCGAGCAGGAGGCTCATAGCTTTGTGACGAGCTTGTCTACGGTATGTTCTGGTGTAAGGTTTGCTTTTGGTTACTTCGAGGGGTTGGTCACTGAGTGATTCGTAGATTGTTGTTAGCACGGCTGCGGGTAAACATCCCCAGACGGATCCCGACGATGATAGCGCTGCGCCTGATCCGACGAAACTCACTGAAGAGGCCGCCGAGGCTAGACAGAAGTCTGTGGGGGAGAATCCTGAAGCTGAACATAACAGTGCTAAGAAGCCAGTCTCCAACGCTGTTTGGGACAAGGCGCGCCCGACGATGCATCTGATTGCTGACTTTGTTGATACCTGGGAGCGATTCGGCAATGCCTTGAGTCCGGCAGCGCCTTTCCATCGTCATCGACCCAAGTTTATCCTCATTGGTGTTCTTGTACCCATGCTTCTCGGAGCTTGGTTCACGACTCCGTACATGGCCATGAAGGGAATGGGATTTGCTGCTGGCTTTGGATTCTTCGGTGATCCCATCATCACACCCGCTATGAACTTCATCAACAGGACGTATCCCCGCTGGGAGAAGTATGTCGAGTTGCGAAACACTATCCTTCGAGGCGTTCCCACAAATGCGCAGTTGGCTGTTACTCTTCTCCGCATTGGCGAGAAGAACAAGGCTCCTCTGCCACCGCCTCCGACCTCCGACGTGCCTCCCCCGACAGTTCCCCATGAGACTGCTGGAGAGGGCTTGGAGCATCTAGGTGTGTAACACTCATTGACCGGAGTTCAACTCATGCTAACACCACCAGAAGGAGTATCACAGAGCGAAATCGCAGAGGCTGTGCAGCCTGATCCAAACATCATCCACGAAGATGAACATGAAGACGAGGAAGAAAAGACGAAGCACAAGAAATCTCATCGTATCATGAACTTTATCCGTGGCACTGCAAAGGGTGGTGTTACAACAGCCCTAGCTGCCGACAAAGCGAAAGCCAAAGCAGGCGCTCATCACGCAAAGAATCGTCTCGGTGTCGTGAAGGGTCAAGAACCGTATCCTCTCACAGGACCAATTCGATTCCCCGCGCGATACAAGGGTAAAAAGGGCCATGCGTACATTACAGCTACAGCTACGACACCGGCTGTCAGTTGGACTACTGAGCTTGGGGATCTAAAGCCCGCTTGGACTGTGACTATTGGCGACATCGATGAGCTGAAGAAGATGGGCGGTCTTGGATGGAAGAGCAAGATCATTGTTGGATGGGCTATGGGGAGTGAGATTGTGGATGGTTTGATGATTAGGACCAAAGACGGACAGGAACATCATCTCACGGCGGTCTCCATGCGGGATCAGTTGTTCAACAGGTTGATCTCCATGGGAAATCAGATGTGGGAAGCGTGGTAGATGCGTCTTTTGAAAGTGCCGTAGTCTCGATTTGGTAGGTGTCTGGAGTTTGGTGATGGAATCATGATTCTCTTTGATACCAGGAACACGAAATAGGATGTGGAATCAATGTTTGGAATCAATTGAATTACAAGTCTAGACCTCGCTAGTTGAAGCATTGAGGTGAACAAAAGATCCTGCTTTGTAATCTCGTGAGTCAACTGAGGATCTCAATACTTTAAATCCTCCAAACAAACAATCGAGTCAAACGTGGGGAAAGTGGGACAATTTGACAGGGTGACGTCAATTGAATACTGTACAGAGAAGAGCGAGCTTACAGATCAAATCACATCTCATCGGCACCTAGTGACAGCCCGGCTGAGGCCGCTCGCTCAAAGGTGGGGGATAAAAAGGGTGATAGTGGTACAAGAAAACAAGAATGTCCTCCCCCAATTCCCTATTTCTGTACAAGATCGTCCCAATCGCAAGCTAAACCCATCATGAGCTTCACCCCAGAAGTATACGACTCCGTCACTGCCGACTCATGGCTCGTCTGCGACACCTGCGGGACTCAATTCCCAACGTCTGATCGCAGCACCCTCAAGACGTGTCACATCTGCGATGACCCGCGCCAGTTCGTGCCACCGTCTGGACAGTCGTTCTCAACCCTGGGGGAGTTGAAGAAGAAGCATAAAAATGAATGGACCAAGTGTTCTTCTGATGAGAACATCACGTTCATTTCGTCGCAGCCGAAATTGGCGATTGGACAGCGTGCTATTCTTATTAAAACGCCCGAGGGGAACATTCTCTGGGATTGTATCACGCTGCTGGACGATGAGACTGTTGAGAGGATCAAGAGTGAGGGAGGGTTGAAGGCGATTGTAATAAGTCATCCGCATTTCTACAGCACACACGTTCAATGGGCTCGCGCATTCAATTGCCCTGTCTACCTCTCCGCCGAGGACAAGATCTGGACGACCCTCTCCTCAACACACCAAATCTTCCTCACGGCTCTCGAAACGCCCATCCTCTCCGGCGCAAAGGCCATCAAGCTGGGCGGACACTTCCCTGGCTCCATGGTGCTGCACTACAACTCGCGGCTGTTCATAGCCGACACGCTCATGACGACGGCGTCGGGCGTCGGGAACTGGAGTGTAGACGCCACGGGCGCGTCGCGGACCCGACCGGCTGGGCTGAACTCGTTCTCGTTCCTGTGGAGCATTCCGAACTTCATTCCTCTGGGCGTAGGGGAGATGGCGAGGATGTGGGGGCTCCTGAAGGGATATGAGTTTAGGGCAACGCATGGTGGGTTTATGGGGATGGATATTGAGAGTGAGGATGTCAAGGGAAGGGTGTTGGAGAGCATGAAGATACAGGCTGGGTTTATTGGGGATAAGGAGTTTGAGGAGAAGCTGTGAGTATATCGATTGCTTTTTGTATGAGGGATGAGAGATGAGAGACGATAGATGATAATGATGTTGTTTAATTAAATATTTATAAATAAATAAATCAGGGTCATTCTGATATCTGGGTATCGATCAAGTTTTTAATCTGCATCCAACTCCTACTCATGCATCTCAGTCTTTCTATCCTTCAACGCCATAAAATCTCAGTATAAACATGCAAAGCTCAGTCCTTCTTCCAGAACTTCCACTTTTGCTTTGTCGGCGACGACGGACATAGATAACGGTTCAACAGCTCTCGACCCTCATCAGGAAGATCGATAACGGATTCGTTGAGCGTATCGATAATAAAGCGATTCGCTATAAACAATTAGCATCAATTCAACACTCAGCTTAGAAAGAGGGGAGCTTACGCATCAAGTCAATGCCGCATTCGCCTGCATCGACAGCCATATCAATCCTCGTAGAGTTGTAGCATCCATAGCGAAGTTGCAGCTCAAGCATACACCTCCACAACTCTCTCGTCTCGTCAAGGCTCATGCCTTCGCAGCTGCGTTCAGAGCATGTACTTGCTTGGCGGGATCGTTGGTTATCGTGGTGGGATTGTTTTGGTAGAGGGATTGCCTCGTCGCTGGGGGGATTCCACATGCCGGGCAGGGTGAGAGGACCAGGATGATTCTCGCGATACATTTTTTGTGTTGATAAGAGGTTGGTGATTGTATGTAATGAAGTAAGTTGGTGTAGTTGACGTGTTGAGAAGAAGTCGAGGTCTTATATAAACAGCCTCAATTATCTTCTCCTTTCTTTTTTCGCTCTCGCCCTTTTCTTGATTTCAGGCTTCGTGAGTTGTCTCTGCTGTAGTGGGGTTGGTTTTTTTGCTTTCTGGCCCAATTTGACAGGCAGAACCCTGCTTATTTATATCAAAGCGCAGAAACAAAACATAAACACCAAAAAACCAGGGCGAACCCGATTAAGTTATACTAAGGAACCTGTCCCACGGTGAGTACCGCAGACAAAAGCAAAGCAAAGCAAACAGGAGGGTGGGAAGCTTTACGCAGTCAGCGGGAGAGCGCCACTATGAGGGTCTGAGACAAGCAGCTTGTTGATGATGGAGCCAAGAAAAGGCGTCAGTGAGTCACATGTGGGAATAAACCATGCTTAATTCCGTATAATCAGTGAGTTTTTACTCCGTACGGCTATGAGGGTGGGTGTCATCATCGGAACATAGCCTGACGGAATAGGTAGACATCACAAGTGATCGACTTTGCATACGAAAAGACACGGGAGAGAGAGAAAATCCTTTCGGCAGTTTGAGTACGTACTCTGCCAGAAAAGGACCAGTGACCCATCGCCAAGTTAGTGTATGATCTGCGGGTGGACTTGAGGCTTGCAAGCCTGATCTGATGCCCAAGACCAAGAATCAAGACTCAAGATAGGGGGGGGTCACAAGGACAGGCTTGTGATAACGACAGACGCCAAAAGACAGGGCGATTTCGATAAGCTTTTGCCTAACAGCAGTGGCATGGCATGATAGAACCATGACGATGGGATGGAAGATAGCAGAAGCATACCTGCGGAGTGCGGTTGACGGATAAGTAGCGGTGATTTGAGAGGTCTGCTACTGTTACTGTACCCGTGAAAGCCGCTGTAGCCGGGTCAAGTAAACAAAGCCATCATTGACTTTCTCTCTCACCAGTCACAGTCACATCACAGTTGCATTCTGAGCCAAGACTGGTTTAAGGCTGAAGGGAGGAAGCCTCCGGGTGCCCCGCCCCATAAAATAGGTAAGAATAGCACGGGAGGACCCTGAGGTCCCACTGGCGGAGGAACCCTTTCCGGCGACTGAGCTGTCAAGCAATTGAGAGTACCAACTGGTATCCGTATTCACGAGAACTTAGAACGTTGAGTGTAATTATTGTTGAAGCGGTCAAGATTGTGGCTCTGCAAAAGTAGTTGGGGCAGTGTCTCTCAACGGTTCGATCCCACTGTAAGGGATAATTCACCGCCAAGACTGCAGATTCACAATTACGTGGCGTACAGTACATACAAACAAACAAACTCAACCACAATCATGAACAAAACTGCGCCTCGAACACAAACACGTGCCTTGTTTTTCGATATAGCAGACAACATACCTACCCACGGATACCTTGCTGGAAATTATCTCCGAGCAGTTGACATTTTATTAATATTTTCGTGGCGTTCGATCTTGGCTGTGGCGCACTATCGCCGGATGCCACCTTGGGTCTATTGTTTCAGATCGTCAAGTTAAGCTTGGACTTGGTGAACTAGGTTCTTAGTGATGGAGAGCTGTTGTTACTTCGCGTGTGGAAGCTGAATGGTTTGGCAAAGTTAATAGTTAGTTTGTGGTCTGTTGTTGGAGACAAGGTTTGGCCAGTGTCAATGAATGGATGATGGTAGCTGGCATGTTGCATCAGACTCTTGAATACTGACCATATCACGAACAATTGAGATATTGGTTTATTGCTGAGGCAAAGAGAGTCTAATCGGTGTATGCTCTGTTTCGTCCCACAGCCTTTGGCCAGCTTAAGTTTTGTTGCTAAAGGGTGCTTCCAAATGATTGACCCTCATCCATATCGCAAGCATCATCTGAGCAGGTCGATACTCTCCCACCTGAATACCCTCAAAGCGTCGCATTAAACAGATCGATCTTCAAACATGAAGCATAAATCTTTGGACTGACAACCTAGTCGATCGCAATATTCTCCGTCAATAGTCACAAACTAGCGCTTGTTAGTTCACCACTCAGCCTCAGGTGCAATCTCCCCTGTCAACGGGAGGCAAAAAAACTAAGGATCTCTTATCTGGGGAATAAAAATAGCTAGACAATCATGACATGATATTTAGGTATTTTATACCAGTTTATTTTGACACCCTGGCTCGGTGTCGGATGTTTTCTTGCTCTTCAAGGCCTCTCCATCTAGAACCCAATAGTTCCATCTCCTATTCCATAGTAAAAAAAAGTCTTCAGAATTGGCGATGGGTTGGTTTCTCTCTTTCATCTGCTTTGGCAGTCGTCGCTCGTTATTTTATCGTCAATATGCGTTCCGTGTTTCTATGGTCGCTGCTTGCGGCGGATGCTGTGGTCGCCAGTGTATGTAAACCTCGCCAGTCGAGTGGTTCAAGTAGGTACTTCTGCTATCTCAAGAGGAATTGCGGACCTAATTATAGACAGGCACGGCTACGGCCGTCGGCGTTGAGACTACGACGACCGCTACTGTCGAGTTGCCCACCAGTATCGCGACGTCGACAGCGGAAGATGTAACCACTACCAATGTCGCAGCGACTGTCGAGACGAGCGCCGAGACAGCTGCCTCTACACTCACAGTCGCCGAAACCACTACCAGCGACATCCCCGGACCTCTCGAGACATTCGTTCTCGCCGCCAAAGTCGAAGGCACCGTCAGTGAAGAGCTCTCGGGTGCAGACCGCGATGGCTCTGCAGTAGTATGGCCAACACCACGCTTCATCGCCAGCGGTCCATTAATCATTTCCATCGACTTCACGACGAGTTACCTCCAAACAAGCAGTGGATTCTACCTATGCGTTGCATACGGAGATGGCACTACACCCAACGGTGTCAAGCTTTGCAGTGCCGAGTCGCTTGAAGACCCTGCATTTGGCGCTCTTACGTGTGAGCAGACGGAGGATCGGAAGGTTACATGTGAAGCTCAAGCTGGGCAGTGCATTAGCGATGGCGAGAACAACATATGTTCCCAACTTCCGGGGACGTATGATCGGTTCTATTACTATAGGGGAGCCTTTAATGGGATCTATCTCGGCATCGGGTCTGCTGTAAATACCGATGAGAGCCAGCATCCTGTTGAACTCAAGGCCAGACGAAGCAGCACATGATTGTGGAATTAGATACCCGAGCAGACCACATTTACAAGACATAATGAATACCTACCATGATGTGTGGCTCATAGCTCAAGACCCTGTATCGCCACACCTCGGAGCTTCCCAGCCACGGCGTCCGCGGCTCAACGATCCAACGTTCCAGACCCGTTATGTAACCTCTCAGCCCTAAACCTTCGTAGCTTGTTAGGACACAAGGTTGCGTATTCCGGGCTGTTGGGTCCTCAAGCTTTATGCAGTCAGCTCACTAATGCCGGCACCACCGGATGTTTGCAGCTTGAGTTAGTGAGAAGTCAATGTGTGTTAACGTTGCTGCCTATGGGCACTCTGAACAGTAACGCTTGGAAACACCCGATTTTGACGTCAATTGAGTTGGGGTTTGGTTGATTGCTAAGTTCTGACTGTGATATCGCCGTGAGGGGTTGCTGTGACGGGCGCTGATATGCGTGGGGATGAGCTTTAGGAAGATCAACACTCGCCGATGACTCACGAAGTCAAGCTTGTGATGACTGGAAGTTTAAAAGATAATGATTTAACTCCTTCCCATGCCGAACCTGCTGACAAGTAGAGCGGGAGATGCGATAAAGAGAAACCGACGATGGTGACCACACTGACAACGCCAGCTTGCGCCTCGACGGCGATAAGAAGAAACTCCGAGACCAAAGTGATCAGGAAGTTTTGCGATTACGAGAGGCATGAACTCAACCTCAATATCGGTCATGTTCCGAGACGACATCCTCATCATGATGCGAACGAACATAAAGCAATGATGACCTCGCAAGCACGCACATGTAGAGGGAATGATCCAAAAGAGGCATTAGTCTGATAGTGCCGGGTAAAGCGTAGAAGCTTCACCAAGTGGTAATGGAGAGAAAAGCCTCTCTCTCACGAACGTAGATGATGACACCAGACTGTGCTAACTCTTGCCATCAGCTTCTACAGTACCCCAACTCTTCAGAACTGGCATGACTCCGTATAACCTACCCCTAACCGCCCATCAACATCTTCGATCCGAATCAGTACGGGGCGTCATCTACATGTCTCTTCCTAGTACCGAGCAATACCAAACTCTGCAGCATCTAGCCCTTGAAGCCATATCAGAAGCCGAGACTCATGAACAAATTCTAGCTGGCCACTGGGTTAGAACGACTTATCCAGCTTGGGAAGGACGTCGGTGTGTTGATTCGATTGGCTTGAGAGCTGAAACCCGAACTGCTCTTCCTTTGCTCATGAAGACTATGGGATAATTCCCGGAGCCGAGTCGACAGCTTCTCTGCTCGAATTTGACTCTCGTCGTCTTTAGAACGTTCAAGATGTAGTGTATGGTCACAACTTCCACTAGGATGGAGTGCTTCTCATGGTAACTCTGCCTCACCTGTTTCAGCACTCAAGTGTCACCAACTAGCTTCACGTTGAACGAATCTGGTGTTCTGAGACACGAGGAGCCGTTCAGTGGACTACTTATACGCAGCCTACCAGTGTCTGTCTTCAGCTACAGTCATGTCGCTGCATGTTACAGAAACGTGTAAGTCTATCCTAGCACACTGCAGGTCTTGCGTGAACCGTTTTGTATATAAACTTCGCTACATCTGACGCATGTACACGATTGTAGTTAATCTGACAGTTCGTGCCAGAAAGGTTGTCTGGTGGCTGTCTGCAGCACATGGCCGGATTTAGTACGGTATCCTGCACTGGATTATCACAACTGCCACTGATATTGGATTCCCTGAGACTTGAATAATATATGGTGTATATTTGAGTTCTAGAGCTGGCTGTGGAAAGCGTATACTCGAGCTCCAATAACAGATCCAATCTCTACATGCCTATTGCGAGTACCTTTGTAGGACCAGCAAGGAAAATGCTGGCACCAAAGTACAAATGAGAACAAGACACGATACCAGCATTTAGATGCGTCTCACAATTGATGTTTCCCTTGGCACATAAAGAACACCCAAGATAGCACCGAATAGAAGGTATCCCATGCTGCCGTTCTCCTACAATCTGTTCAACCGATAGACCTCACTCGTAATAAGTAGTCCAGAGGCATATGGCGCCTGGCACATATCCAATAAATATTCTGTCATTAATATAAGTTTCAGTGATGCTATGCAAGTCGCAATTCCACTATCCAAACATACCATCCAACTCATGCCTATTCAATCTGTTCTCATGTTCAAGCCATCTCATATTCCTCGTCCATCCCACCCCGTTTCACAAACCCAATCAGATCCCCAAACTTCTTCACAGGCTTCTCCTCCTCCCCAATCTTGACCGGCCTATAAAACCACTGCCAAGACAGCCAAAGCCCCCAGGTAAACAGCGTAGCAGGAACCGCAAACACCCAATACACCCAGAACTTCTCATTCACGCTCCAGACTCCTGTGTCATCATCGACACTGAAGAACGACATGCTAAACAGCGCTGATATAAAAGTCGCGGGCAAGAATGTGAGCGTCACGAAAGCTATGGTCTTCATAGCTGCACTGTCGGATTGGGTTGCCTGACCGATCTTGACAGAGATGCGAGAATCGTACTGCGCTACCGAATTGAACGCCAGTTGGATCTCGTTAAGAAGCCGTTCCTTGTTCGCGGAGGCTCTGCAGCGGAGGCTTTGCAGGATGTGGATGTACCACAGTAATCGTTCACCTACACGTCGAAACTTTGCTTTATCAGATCTACTCCCCCCAGCTGCCTCGGCCTCGAAAGTGGCATGCTGCTGTATGATGGCCGTGATAGTCTTCTCGGCAACTTCAAGCGTCTCCGAGACATGAATAGCATGCCTAGCTGTATCATGCATCGGTCGATATTTCGGTTCAGGCTTTTGTGTAAGATCTGTTTTCTCAATATTTCGAACGTGGTCTCTGACTGCCCAGACGGAGTTATCTTGAAGAAGAGAGAGATCTTCAAATAGACGGGGATAGAACCAGAAGGGGTCGCTGAGCGTGTCGTTATGAGAGTTTATGAGCAATGGATCAGGGAATCTATCGCGTAGACGAAGTTGCTTGGGTGCTTCAAATACAAGAAGGATTGTTTGTTGGGGATCTTTAATCCAGCGTGTCAGGATGTTGAATTTATGCCACTGGTGGCTGGTTTCGTTCAACTGCTTGACCAGGAACCGTGACCACGTATCTGCCTCTGTTAGTAACCCAGGTTCAGTCGATGCATGGAGTGAGCCCGACTTAATGCAGTGATCTTCCCGTTGCCATCGCGAAATGTCTCGCTTCCAAAATAGCCATTCGATCGACGACTGTAGCTTGACCACCAGAGCTCAGGCATGCAAAAGACATCGGTGAAGCGTTTCTTACACGATGAGCAATCGCGTACTTTATCTGCATCCGCGAATCTGCCATGATCAGCATCATTCTTAACCTCAACGCGAGAATACTCACACAACTATAACATGCGACTCACTCCACAGCGCAGGTATCTCCCCCTCATAAAAGTCCCCTGGTCGGACATCCTCACGAAGCCACCTCTCATTCCCTAAACCCATCAGCAATACTGTCAATCTCAAACTGAATTACTCACCTTTATCCCATATCAAAACCCGAAAGTCAACGCAATTCTCATGAATTCTAGCCGGCATTTCTGCGCAATGTTACATTCAAGGAGAAGTGTAAGAATTAACCGCCGCGAGAAGCTGAGGTTCCATTTTCATACTGCGGCTGAACCAGGGTTGGGCGGCAAAGAGGCGGAGTGTGCGCAGCGCATAACCTGCATGGTTCTATTGAAGCTTGCGGGGGGGAATGAGTTGTTGGTCAGAAGTGACCAATTGTGTTTTTGGGCGTTGGGCAAATGCGCCCGGCTGTGGTGGTGGTCTCTGGGGTGCATGAGGTTTTAGGCAGCGTTTGTCGCTGTGCGTTTCGGCGCAGAGAGAAGATGTCGCATGGCTTTTGGTCACGGGCGGAGGGTAAATACATCAACGTGAATGTGTCGTGGTGGTGTTGTTGTTGGTGTTGGTATTGGAGGCCTGTTGATGTTGGTGCCTGCTCACGATGATACCCTAGAGCGCTTCAGATCAGATCATGTCCAGCGACCTTTGCATGCTCTACACCCACCGGTCTCAAAGCGTCAGTAAAGAGGTGATAGAATTGAATTTATTGGAATATTTCGTGAGGCTTAGTAGTTCTTCACTTAGTATCATGAGGTTCGGAATGTATATCCAGAGCTTCAACAAATGCGGTTACCTTCATGGCCACTTAACTTCACACGCAGCATCATGTTTGTCAGGGTAGTTTAAGACAGTACCTACCATATACTCAAAACGTTCCCTATCATATGAGGTAGGTTAGCTCCTCCCTCACTTCCTTTGGGGCCGTCTCTTAAACAGCATCCTATCTTGAGGGAAAGACATATGTCGCGACGATCCCGGGAGCCAACCACTTAGCATAGGTCAAAGGGAAACTACAATATTCGACTAGAGAAGCGTTAATTGATCATATACATCAAGGACATAAATTCAAGAACGCCTCACATAGCTCTCATTTCAATGATCTCTAAGCTCGAACACGACCGTAGGGTACTGATTCAGGGTCAATAGCGACGCCCTCGGGGCTCTCTAAACACTCCGACTCTTACCACCTGTATAAAGTCATATTGATTCGCATTCAAGTGAGCTGTAGACTGACATGCAGTAAGATATAACAGCTAGTCCTAGATATGCTCTCCAAGTTTCTAAACCTGCGCAACTTTGCGAGACTGCTACCTGCTACTCAATACAAAGAGCCAACGTCGCATCGCAGACACTTATCGTTACCATTTCTTCAAATGACCAAAGGCTTCGCGCTGAATTATCCGTCGCTCAGCTCTCGGCAGGACTAGCATTCGTGAAACACGGGTAAAGGATCGACAGGATGCTGCATTCTCTAGCGACGACGGATCATCGCGCAGCCCGTTCCACCAAGCAGATTTAGGACAGCTCAACCGAGTGTTCGGGTCTGATATGGCCAGAATATACCTAATTTAGTGATCTGGTAGGTCTAGATCCAGTACTGTGAGGGATCAGCATAGGTCGATGAGGTCTAGAACGAGAGGCGGTTGATGGGGAGAAGACTATGGGGCATGCCGATCAACAAGAAGAACAAAATAGCCGCGAGCGAGCACTCAAGTACGAATGCCCTCATTCTTACAAGTTTAAAGGTAAAAACATGCCTGTGGTAGTGACATCAGTCGGACGATGCTTTCACAGGTTTTCAGTGACGACGACACAAAACTTCAGCATCATCGCATCACCAGTCTGATCCAGCTACATAGCAATGTCCAAGCTACATGCTAGGCACATCAAAGATGATCTCGAATAATTCGTCGTCTATCCAAAAATTCCCATTCAGCACTCAAAATGGCATCATCGAAAATACCTCTCCAACTATCATGATCATACAAAATGTACAGCCACGCTCGCCACAACAAAATCCCCAACTGCCAAGCCAATCTCATCTCTCTCTCCGAACGAGTCAAAACCCACGGAGCCCATCCGTTAAAGATAAGAACAAATCGAGAGAGCAACCATGCATGCCTCGTCATGTAACACAAAGTGGCAAACCTATCAAGAACCCCATCTTTTCTCACATCGACTTTTTGACATTTCCCCTCTCTGATCATCAACTGTTGGAGACACTGTAGACCTCGGCATGAAACATACTTTGTCGCTGGGCCAAGATCGACTTGACAAAGATCAATAACGACGTCATTCAACGGGCATGGGATTCTTTTGACAAAAAACCTGAATCGTAATGAAACGTCGATATCTGGCCAGTGAATCGGGGGTTTCGATGGGATTTGCACGTGGCATGACTGTGTGCGTGACCTCATGTGGAGATCATCTGCCAGAGAGGGCATGATGCGAACGCCCTTTGAGATGTGCAGACGATGAAGCACTGTAACGTTGTAAAACATGACGCGAGTCAACTGCCACTGGTTGTCGGTCCGTTACGCGATAAGTGCGCTGAGCGCGGTATTCGTTAGCTGACCATCACATTCACATCACATTCACCGATAGACACAATGTAGCTTCTTGTCAAGTTATGTTATGGTATTTCTGCCATTCAGTATGGGTGCTACCTCTTATCGGTCTCACCACCAGTCCCGCGTTCAAATCAACTCTCCTTTATCCCACAAGGAGATTGCCCGTAAAAGCCAAGTCCCGCTCTAAACCACGTTATCTTGGCTACCAGCCAAGTGATCCAACATGGGGGTATCCCAAATGCAGAAGAGAGGTACCAAGGGTAAAAAAACAAAAACGCCTGAATCAAAATGTCCATGGGAGTTGGGTTGGTCCCCCCTAAAAAAATCTAAATGCGCTTCCCGGTCGTGATGCTGAATGCTATGCCAAAGTATATGTCGATTGGGAGAGCGAAAACAGGTAGTACAGGTTTGGTGATATGAGTGTCTATAGCTTCGTTTCATGTGGACATGTCGAGTGATTGAGTTGGTTGTGATGGCAAGATGTATGTGAGGAGCAATGGCGATGTGAGCAAGGTTTTGTCGCGGCGGTGAGTAAGAGGTTGAGATGTCGGTTGTCTAAAGGGGTATCATAGTGTCGAGAACCGCATTCGCTTCCTTGCTTCTAGGGGAGGAGTAAAAATACATTTACTTCTTATGCGACTTGCCGGAGCGCGAGTAGTTTCTTCGCACACGCTCACGACCGCGTCGCTCCTCCTCATCGCTACCACTGCTGTGACGACGACGATCCTCCTCGTACCAGGTACTCAAAGCCTTTCCGCCAAAAGTAAGATCCTCATCCTCGATGATTGTGGGCTGCACCCAGGCGTAAGCTGAAGGGTCGACTTCGCGAGCTGTAGGGTCAAGGGCCTGAAGATTGGGGACGTAGTAGTAGGTTTCCGTTGTGTGAGCCATGATGACAAAATTTGATGTGGTTTGGTTTGTTTTGCCAGAAGAATTTGTTGTGAATTCACTTTGGGTGTGTGAAGAGTTATATGCTGTTGTTGTTTTGTTGTTGTGTTGATGGTGGCTCCTTTGTTGTTGTGTCTGGAATGAGATGGCGCCTTGGTAAATAAAGCAGGTGTCACTCTTTCAAAGGGATGGGAGATTTGTGTGTGAGATGGTTTGATTGCGTCAAGCAAAATAGTTTGATGAGGCCCAGCTCGTGAACGAAAAAGCAAAAAAACGCTAAAAGCTGTGACGGGATGAATCTCGTAGTATGAAGTATCAAGAGAGAGAAAAGAGGAAGCCCGGGGAAGGGGATTTCGGGGGGAAGGCTGATGGATATAGACACAGGCAGAGGCTGTACCCGACCTGTAAGTGGGGAGTGAATTGATGGAGCCTCAGGTGAAGACAGGCAAGCGAAAGGAGGTGGGGAGTGTGGCGGGCTCTGTTTTTCAAGGGGGGGAGTGGCAAACGCCCCCTGCTCAGAACCTGAGCCGCACTGTGCCATCACTGGAAGATAGTGAGCCTCAGTGGCACAGTATCAAAGGAACATAGGTAATCCACAGTGGCAATCGGGTTCTGTCTCGCTGTGCCGAACAAGGCATCCCGCGCACAGTGAGAAAGCAACTTTGGGGGTGGACCTAGCCAAGACCGTCGTGGGCTCTGGTCCTTTTTTTACATTTTGAGGCCTGGGGGCACCAGAAGGCTGGATCCATTCCTACAGCGTATTTTGCGGGGATGAGCGAGGGCCTGGATAAGAGATGCCCTAGCAGCCTGCATTCCACCAAAATGCTGCTTTTACCTTATCTCGACAACGTAGGCGAATTTTAGTGAAAATGACTAGATTAGATTGAAGTTTCGCTCGGGAGCACCGATTCCTCCTCTGTGACACGCGCGCCGAAAGTCGGCTTCGCGGGATCGTGAGGGAATTTTCAAGGTGTTGTTGAGATTTAACTCGCGCGCGGTACGGATAACAGTACAGTATACACACAAACCTTGAGGGGATAAGTCGGGTTGGGGTGTTGAACCCGCCAAGTTGGAGTCAAAGATGGATGGACGGTCTTGAAGACTACTGGACAGGATAACCGTAGAATGAGTTTTTTTTCTGTTTATTTGTTCTTTTGCTTTTCTCTACCTTTAATGGGAGAGGATCAGTGCCTATCCTAACGTCCCAAGTCATTCTCGGCCGAACCAATTCGCATAATACCGTAATGATCCTACGGATACAGTGTCATGTTGCATTTACGCTGACTTGATACGATGTCAAGTAAGACAGCTTCATAAAAAGGGCCGCAATGTTGGACGATCGGGGCTTGGCTGATATTATTGCCAAATCAGGGAACTGCACTCAACTGTCGTGTCGTGTCTTGACTCGACTTGACTTTAGGTATCAAAAGCGTAATTTGATGTGAATCAAAAGGTGATTTTTACATTTCTCTGGTGATGACTTGTCTTTACACTTTCGGTGGATCCCGCGGGTCCACGTCGGTGAACTGATCGATATCATGATGGGAACCGGCCGAAAGAAGAAGAAAAGTGAGGCTGGGCCCTCTCTCCCCCTTATCGTCGTTCGTGTCTAAAAAAAAAGCTCGGGCCCGGCCATGAGTCGATGGTACGATATTCATTACGCTTACCGAGAGATTGTTCTGGCCCCATGTAGAAAGTAAAAAAGAAAGGATGATGTTATCGTATATGCCATGCTTATGGGGGATTGCAATTGCGACACACTGTGCATGCAAAAGAGTGATGGCGATGAACGATTTTGTGGTTGAAAATGGATTGCTGCGTTGCCTAACACGTATGTTTCAGCCAGCCCAGCCGCAGCCCAGCCCTGCGGTGAGAGTCCTGCCTTGCGTGAGACTATCGACGAATAAGCCTGGTCTCGCGGGCCTCAGTGACAAAGCATAACTATCGCATGAAATAGAGATATCCTTGGCGAGGAGATATGATTTGCCTTGTTGGCTGAGAAGTGTACATACTCCGTGATAATCAATTCGTCCTTATCCTCGGTATACCATGCGCCGTCCACTTGGCCAAGGCCAGCAAACAAAATAAACCACGTCGCGATTTGCGGGGGAGCAGGCATCTTTGGTGGAGATGTTGTTGTTGACAGGGGATAGGACTAGGTGCATAAAAAGGGGGGAGTGTGGATATAGCCATGGATGCTTAATCGAGCTACCTATTCGAGCAACACAGCTGCCAGATGCAAGCCATCCTAGCCATCCCATCTGTATTTCCCCGCGCTCAAAGATGCCACATGGGAGGAGGTGAGATACGGGAGGGCACAGATTACGATTGATCGTACTAATCAACCGTCGAGGTTTCGCTATAAGAGCGCCTGCTGACTCTAAGACCAGACCGCAAGAACTGCCTCGTACGGAACTGAACGAGCAAATGCGCAGCTGACGATACAATACGCACTGGGCTGAGCCATACGCGCAACACAGAGTAAGAGTATCGATTGCGCCGCAGCTCTGGACCCTGATTTTCCACATGGTGTGAGGGACAAGGGTCTTTGTGCAGAACAAAAAGGAACAGTATACATCTCGTTTCTTTGACCAAAGCATGAGATAGCAGGTCGCCAGGACTGAGGCTCAAAGAATCACCTGCATCTAACAAAGATATCATCTGAGACAATACAAGTGCTAGCTTGACCAAACCCCATGATTCGACACCGGTGCATGTGCCGCATCTTTTGATACCTTGATTTTTCCCTATCGCCAAAACGGCGGGGGAGGGCAAAGCTGGGGTTTGCGCGCTGCCTGTCACATGTTTGAGTTGAGGGGGGGGGGATACGATAGCCTCGCGCCACAGGAGCCGAGGGCTGAAACGGGTGAATGAAGGCGGAGAAGTCAAGTACAGTGCAGTAGGTACTATCATGATTCATTCAATGCCAAGTGCTTGGGAGTTTGGAGAACGTTATCCTTTTCGCGCCCGGAGCACAGATTGCAAGGCCGAGGATATCTTGTCTGTAAAGGGGAAATCTGGGGTCAGGGATCCTTGTCGCCGAACCCCCGGAGCCGCCAAATCCTTCTGCATCCGGGCGGACCATTCTTGTCACTTGTATTAGCACTCGGTTCATACATACGTACCTCCGTCTAGAAGAATTGGAGTAACGAGGTTCATTGGAGTTTGTCTTTGAGTCTATTGAAAAGTTTGTCAATCAAGTCTAAGACATGCGCGAGGCTATTGAATGAAGCTGAAAGCTGAAGGTTACCGAATCCGACAGAGTTTTTTCTTCTTCTTTTTTTCTGTCTTTCGCTTGTCAGACTTGACTCATTTGTTGTGAGTTGTCCGCCACTGAGCAAACCTTTGAGTCAGTCATGGGTCACAGTCGTGTTCGGATCTGTAACTACAGTACAGTGTGCGATGCCATGTCTTGAACCATTCCCAACCCACACGATGCACACCCTCTCTCCCTGGGAGTTTCGATCTTATTTTCTAGTCTGAGCCTTGTCCGGCTCTCGTAAGCCACGAGGTGAACAGATTGCTGACTAGAAGCACACGAACGACACCGCCTTTAGATGTAACACAAATATCGGTCGCTCTCACCGATATCTTATCTCGATCATGATATGATAACACTTGCAAATGAAGTCAAGTGAATGAACCTATCGCTCGTTATCATAACCCCGCCAAAAGCACCGGCCTTTCCCCCCGCTCGCTCCGGCTTCGGCCCGGTCTTGCAAAAGGACTGTGGGCTACCGTTCCCCGGCCGGCTCTTGGGATGATGCATGCACGGTTCTGTTTAAAAAATTCGTTTTTTTAAGTGTCCACGGCCCGTGAAAATTTGTTTCGTGTGTGTATCCTCAATTAATCGCACGGTACTTTAGAATTCTGGGGAAACGCAGTTGAGGCCAACAGAAACGGGTCCGTTCGGAAGCCCACAGAACCGTTGAACAGCTAAAGTGTAAGTAAGTATAAACGCTGTCGGTCGGCATGTTCCTGTTTTTCTCGTCAAGATCTACAATGTCAAATTCAGGCAAGGCGTCCAGTCACACACGAGATGCAGCATCTGTCTAGCTCGGCAGCCGTGGGGTCCGAATCCAAGAGCGACGGGCTTTGCCTCAGACGACGTCACCTTTTGCTTGCAAGTCCATGCTTTCCCGAGATTTCCACCCCCTGTAAAGTAACAGAAAGGAAGAGAAGAGACCGTCATCGCGGGGGAAAGAAACAGAAATTGGAAGAGCAGCCTGTAAACGATTCGTAACCTGTTTTTCTGCGTCGCGGACAGAAATCGCCGGGTTTAAGAGTCTGTTGTGAGAAAATGCCCCTCTATGATGTCACTATTTGGTATTGCCCTGGCCTGAAATCTCTTGATCTGTTCCGAGATCTTGGATAGCATAGCAACAGTGTGTTACTGGCTGCATCGAAGCTGTTCCTTTTTTCTAGGGGCGTGTGATTCTTGACTGTTCTGTTCAATTGACAATGCCACAGTATGAATCTTCGAGACCGCAAGTGAGGCGTATCGTATTCCCTTGGCATCTTACAACGACGTAATTGTGGTATCAAGACTAGAAGCTTGTAGCCCATGTTTGGTGATCTTTATGCAAAGCTTACAACTTGCCACTACGGACCGGTCGGTGGTGGATTGTTCGGGGGTTATGGCTCTTTCTCAGCTCCGAAGGGATTCTGATCAGCGTATATGGTCCGCTCCGGTACATAAGATGGTCAATACTGACAGGCAGTGCTCTCAGCCTGGTTGATCTATGCTTATTTCCTTTCTTGGTTTAGCTATGCTCGACTGCAGATTTCGATTGTCAATTGGGGAGTCTAATGCCGTAATTGACATGGTGGTTAGTAAAAAAAAGGGCTGTTTTGACCGCGTATCAAGTTGTCGATCCATCTATTGAACCACTTTGCTTTAGTCAATTGAATTAAATACTATGTTTCTACTACCATAGCTTTACATATTATTCCAAAGACTTCATCTGTAGACATGCTCTGATACTCAGTGACCTTCTCATCCCAATGCTTCCGATCATCAACACGACACACGTAGTCACCTGACATGACATGACACCCCGCGGGTGACAATCCTCTCCCGTCCGTCCCGTAGTGATAAGACAGGGTGCAGTATCCAACAAAGCCTTACCGTGACGTAGATCAGCCGCGACATCTTATCCCTCCGAAAAACCCTTGAAAAAGTCTGAAAACGAACAATGCGCTGCATGACATTGGCTGCAGAACCATTCTTAAACGACGTCATCATCCGACGTTAAGGCCAAACGCCGTCTCCCCGATTCACACCTCTAAGCAAAGGCCATGCAGAGGCTCCCCAATCTCGCCCCGGCTCCCCCTAAGCCCGATCCCCCGGCACCACCACAGCCTCAACCACAATCTCAGACCGGACGCCCGCGGGCAGCCCGGGCCTCATCGTCCCGCAAATACGCGACGAACCACGCGTGTGTGCCGTGCCGCAAGACAAAGACCAAGTGCGATGGGACACACCCCTGCAGTAGGTGTCAGTTCAGCAGCAATGTCTGCACGTACGACACCAAGGTGTTGTCGGGGGAGACGCTGAATAGACTGACCAATACTGTAAATGAGCAGAAGGGGAGGCTGAATCAACTTGAGACTATACTCGCGGCTATGAGGAATGGCACAGATTCTGAAGCTGCTGAGGTTATGTCTTGGATAAGGATAGGCGAATCCGTTGAGTCTGTTGTTTCTTACATCGAGTCAAGGTCTAGGGCTGTCGTTGTGCCTCAGAGGTATGTTTGTGTTCTTATAAGTCCATTGGTGGGATGTTTTATGTGAGATGTCACTCTTACGTCTCATATGAGACAGCCTCAGCCATATATCTCAAGTGAACTACAGTGTTGCTCACATTATTCTCATCTCATTCTTATCTACCTCACTCCATATGAAAGTAAACATACTCTTGTATACCGAAAAATGCGTTTTCACCTGATTTAAATGAGTTCTTGGGCAGCGAGATGAGTTTGATACTAACTGACCACCAGACTCGTCGGTGTAAATCATCAAGCCAAGAGCAAATTCATCGAAACACTATTCGACAGAGCAGAATGGCTCGACGGCACCACTTTTGACGCCGACGATATGGACCTCGACCTGGGTTCCCGCACAAAGAGCTACTTCTCCTACCACTTTGGCAACCTCCCCTTCTCAAGCGGTATAAAAGCAAACCACTATCCCGCCGTCGCCCAGCAGAGCCAGCTGCAAAACTACTACGCCAAGCACAACTGGGCCATGATGACAGCCAACGATGGACACGGTGTCGACTCTGTGACCAAGGCTTGGGCGGACACGCTCAAGAAGGCGAGGCAGTTAGTCACAGAGGGTGCGAAGCCTGATGATCTGACGGGGACGTTTCCGTGTGTGGCGGCGCTGTTTGATAAGGACGAGTATGAGACTGCGCCGATGATAAGTAAATGGGCTGTTCAGTTCATTTATAGTGCGAGGAGGCAGGATTACTCGTTTACGTCCATGGCGGCGGTATGGGTTGTTTGGGTTGTGATGAGATGGCAGATCAATCCGACTCCACAGACATATGCTGTAAGTACACATGCTCGTCTAAATTCTGGAAGCACAGGATAACGGTGTACTGGACATTGAGGACACACCTTGGGCAACGGGGGCTGACTGATACTCTTCAGGGCCTCCCCGACTGGATCCGACCAACAGAACTCCAAGTCTTCGTCCCTCACATCGACATGCTGGACTGTATATCATGGCCGTACTTCCGAGACTACGTAATCCAACATCCTGAAATGCAACACGGCGAATTACAGTGGCTTGCGGCGTGTACTTCGGGAGTACAAGTGAACTGGCGCGGCACAATAGAGGACGCGCTCTGTATTGACGGCCCGACGGGGCGGAAAAGGTTCACAACAGAAGCCGAGGTGAGACACCAAGGTATTGCTTGCTAATTTAAAGAACTGATATCTTGCAGGCGACGATTAGGGATCTGCAGAAATGGTCACTTGCTGCATCGTATCGCGCCTTCATGCCTGGCATCGATGGGCAAATTCCTATCAGAACGGCTGAGGACGCTGGCGTTCAACAGGTGTAAAAGTTTAGATGCGTCGTCGTGTCGTACTTGTGATTGATGCGACACCAGCGATCCATATTCTTCATTTTATGTCACTGGCGCTGATGTTGGACATTCTGTACCCCAAACTTCTTCATATGTCTGTAGGTGGGAGGCCAATTGGTCATACACGAATTGTAGTGGAAGGGTTAATAATATCTGGAAGCGCATCCTTACTCATCGGACGATGATTCGCCTGGGTATTGAATGGTATTGATGGCTCGGGCTTCGCTCGCGTCGTCTAATTCCAACCATCACAGTGGAAGTCTGAAGCTTCAGTTTATGGCAGCGCCTTCAACAGATAATTTCTTCACATCTGGCGGCGGAACCAACCAGTTCTCACAATAATTACTCCTCTGGTCAGGTGAAGCAGCCCCGGATAGCCTGTAACAAGGCCAGTCTGCGGTGTCCTTGGGGTCAAGGCTTTACCGCACCGCCTTCATCTTCTCTCATGGAGAGGTTCATTATAGAAAATAAGCGTACAGAGAATCCCTATACTTTCATTCACTGTTATGATCAGACCGCGAAGGCATTGTTCTATCGGTCATGAGCCAGCGCGCCAAGGGAGGGACGGATCGACGAATACATCGCAGCCAGGGTTTACGAACTGCCTGCTGTAGTACATAGATACATAGAACCAGGCTTGACATTTTGAGAGGAACATAAGCGATGCTCTAGCGTGTATTGCTATTGAATTCGAAGTCATATTGTGTCGTAATATCCAATGTACTCGTGCCTCGTTCCTCATTCCGTTGTGGGTATGCTATAATGCAATTGCTATGATCCCAAACTACCATCACATGTTACCTTAAAATCTCAATACAAAAGGCGCCTATTATTGATCAAATGAGTGCATTACACCTGGCTCCAACATCATAGTCAACTGGCTGAACGGGATCGACCGTCACAATAGAAGCTGGCTTTGCTGAGGCATCGTATTCCTGCACAACAACCGGTGCGGATGATGCAGTTGTCTCTAATACAGGCGTCGGGGTCGATTGAACCGTCACCTCCACCACAATACTATCCTGCGGTGCTGGCGTTGAGACCTGAGGAACAGGAGCTGTATTGTTCTCAGTTGCCAGGCTAGTACCGGCCAAGACGTCGTTACTGCCGTATCCGCTGCTGAGAATGAGTGCAGTGTTGTCTGTTGTACCCGGGACTTCAACTAAAGGAACGTCGCTCGTGATGATCTCAGGCTGGTTGTTCTGAATGAAAACCGGATATGTAGGTTGCTGCGCTTGGGCTTCGGTTGCGAACAGTGGTGCTGGTTCGGCGGCATAGTCGGGGACCGAGTACGAGATGGTGACCTGCTGCTGGGGCATTTGAGTTGGATCGTAGACATACGGCTGGGTAGTATATGTCTCTTGCGCAGTAACCTGATATACAGGCTGTTCAGTCAGCTGGACGGGAGGCTCAACGACGGCCTGCTCAGACGTAATGACTGTCTCATAAGATGTTGTCTGCTGAGTCAAGATTGGCTCTTGGGTTGAAGTAGCTTCAAAAGTAGTCTGCTGCTGTACTTCAAAACCGGGTTGCTGCTCGTATGTTTGAGTGTACTGAACTTCCTGCTCGAAGGATGGCTGGCCCTCATTCACCGTGTAAGAGACTTCAGTCGTGACGCTGAACTGCTCAGGCTGCTGGCCAAAAGCAGGCTGTTGATCAAAGGGAGGCTGTTCAAATGCAGGCTGTTCAGTCTGTACTGAGTACTCAAATGTCGACTGTTGCTCGAAGGCTGGTTGCTGAAACATCGACTGCTGGCTATCTTCAAAGGAGAACGACTGCTGAGGCTGTGAGAAAGATGATTGCTGATAGTCGAAGTTTTGCTGGAATTGTTCCTGTTGTTGATCTTGAAACCCGCCCGAGTCGTCTACTCCAAATCCGAAGTCCCCATCATCGTTGTAACTGTCGTCGTACTCGCCATCGCTTCCGGAGCCGACGCCACTGAAGCTGTTGACTGTGTTCAACATCCGACCCATCTTTCTCCAATTCTTCTTCTTGCCAAGCTTTCCAACCTGTCGACTTGCCATCTCAACACCTTGACCAGTGAGCCTTGCCGCATTGACTGTCGCTGAGAGGATACTATCGCCGACGTTTTGCGGCTGGTTGGGTTGGCCAGGTCGTGCTTTTCTCACAATGGCCTTATTACCTTGCTTCGTCTGTCGTGGCTGCTGTCCCGGCCGATCCCATGTCGATAATCCAAGTTGTTCATTGATGTAAAACGGCGTCATGTCTGGCGTTCTCAATTCCCTCCAACCGTCAGGCAGAGAGTTGGCAGGTTTCACCCATGAACTGGTCCCCAATCTCTTGTTGAAGTAGAATGTTCGACCATCAGGTGTCTTGCGCTCATCCCAACCAGGTGGCAATCCAGAGAATCCAAACAAGGCCGCTGCCGTGGGCTTCAGGTGTGTCTTCAAGCCAGTCGAATTATGAGTGTACCAGAGTCGGCCAGAGACGTTCTTTCGAATAGTCCACATTTGGGTTGTCGCATCTTGAACGGAAGATTGAACTCGCGGGTCGGATTCCGTGGCATAGTAGGATTTATCGTGGCTGTGAGAAGTGTTGACTGCGTTGGAGGTGAAGCACCACACACAAAAGTTGGTCGTGATATGCGCCGTGCTGCAGATGAGACAGGTGTAGACCGACACATTGAGGGGGATTCCTGAAAGTGTTAGCGACAACAACGGCTTACTCAAACGGCACTCTTACCCTTTCGACAATGGTTACACAGTTGAGGCTGTCCAGTAGATGTGCGCCTTAAGTCTGCCGCAGGAGTAGCTTGCAAAGCTGGGGTCGGCTGAATCGCCGGAGCATTCTGAACTGGATGATTCTGCTGAACCACTGGGACTTGTTGAGCTGCCGGGGCATACTGAGCCGGGTGAGGTTGCTGGTGAGATTGTTGTGCGCCTGGAGCAAGCTGAATCGCCGGACCTTGCTGAGCCGGAACATGTTGAGCTGCCGGGGCTTGCTGGCTCACAGGTGGTTGCTGAGTCGCGGTAGGAATAACATTCGGCTCCCATCGTGGTGTGCCTGCGACGCTCGGTGTAGCGACTGTAGTGGCGGGAGTTGCGATACCGGCACTGCTACCGCTGATGCTTCCCGGTCTGCCGTGATTGGCCACAAATGAACCGATGTTGCTGTTGACAGTGTCAACCCGATGGATTTGGGGAGTTGGGCTTGCCGGAGATTGCTGTGGATGTGCTTGGTGGGTGTTTGGTAGAGTCGTTGGAGGAGTGGGGTTGGGTGATGGGTTTGTCGGGCTGAAGGGTTGTTGCTGAGGGTGCTGCGCTTGGACATGCTGATGTGGAAGCGGTTGCTGATGCTGATATTGTTGTTGCGGTGCCTGTTGGTGCGTTTGTTGATACTGAATTGGTTGTTGGTGAGTTTGAGGAGGATGAGTTTGAGTTTGCTGTTGTTGCTGCTGAGGGGGGTACTGAGCAGGTTGCGCTTGCTGGTGCTGATGCTGAATTGGTTGGCCTGGGTTTGCTATCGGCTGAGTTTGTTGAAACTGCTGTAGAATTTGCTGGTGATAAACGGGTTGAACCTGTTGCCCAGGATGATACGACTGAGGTCTCTGTTGTTGGACATGTTGCTGCTGCGGATTGTGAGGAGGATACCCAGCTTGCGGATGATGCTGCTGCTGAGGAGCAGGTCTATACGGCAGCGAAATGCTCTGGCCTGGTGCTCCAGCCGGTTTCCCAACTGGTTTCCTAGCGACAGACCTCTGATGCATCAAAGGCTGAGGCGTTGTTTGTACAACATTACTCTGAGGCTGTGGAGACGCCATCTCGACTTACACCAGCAAAACATGAGAACAAGGACAAGAAATGACAAGACGGGAGACCATCAGAACCCCGCTTGGCAATGCATTCTATTTATTGCTTTTATTCCCCTGTCCATCACAGGACTTTAACAATCGACACCTGAAAGAATATTTTGTGTCTGGCTGTGGTCTCGCCTTTTCTTTCTACCCCTCCATCTGGTATGTGCAAGGGTCCCTCAGCCGCAAATATGCAACCATTCACGGCCCAGCTTGGTAGGCTTCGTGGCGCGCTATGGGATGCATCTTGCTTTTTAGGGACAAGCTCGAGGCAGATTTGGGTCGAGGGCGTTTTTAGTTGCCGTCGATGTCTCCGATGTTTGGTATTGAAGCGGCACAAGTTCCGCTGTGTTTGATCTGAAGCTGAAGGTAGGGCGACGACGCGGATTGCCGCTTGGAGCAAGAAAACCCCAGACTTTGATAAATGAAGAATGTTGAAAATCAGAGAAGTATACTAAACTAGCACCCAGGTCTTATGTTAAGGTCCGTTGTAGTTTAGGGTAATTTAGGATCGAGAGTCCTCAGTTTTTGTTGAGGAAGCAGGCACGAAACAGCAGTTCACGGGTGAGGCTTCCATTTCTCTCTCGGTGGGACGGGAGAAAATATTGTCAAGTGAAAGTGGCCCTTTCCAAACTTATTCCCTTACCTAGTCGTCCAAGCGCCTCTCTTACACGTTCTAAAACCAGTACATGAACATATCATTGACTGCATTTACCGCGTCCTTCCCATCAAATTTGATGTTTTGGTACAACTGACCTACCAATGGAATCTGACACACCATGTGATAGACGCGGGGGGCTGCATATTGAACCAACACTTTTGTCATCCGAAGCCTGATTCGATTCCCCGCACTTCAACTTTACGATAAGGTATCGTAAGTCATGTCTGGACTGGAAGGCCTAGGCATCGTTGCAAACGTTATTGCTGTGGTAGACTTGTCTCTCAAAGTCATCTCGTGGTGCTCCAAGTACGCCCAGGACGTCAAAAACTCCAACGACAGCCGCGCCCGGCTTCTGCAGGCAATCATCACCTTGCATTACGAGTCTGGGAAAATCCACAATCTACTCACCGGAAAGAATGGCAGCAGACTGGAAGCTTCTCAGAAGCTTGCCCAGGCTATGGGAAGAAGCAAGGTGAAGTTACGCGAGCTTGAAAGTCTGCTGTCCGACAATGCCAATTGCTCAAGCCTTAAATGGCCGCTGCAAAAGGACAAGGCAGAAGCCGCTATTCGAAACATCGAAAATACGACAAAGACCCTATTGGAAGTCCTTCAGATTGACACGACGTAAGTATATACAGCCTCTTACTTATGCCCTGCACCAGGAACGACTACTGATTACTACGTAGAGGCATCATCCTCGACATCGATAATAGAACAGAGGCTAGCCAGCGAAGGGCTGCAATCGATCAATTGCCATATGTTAGTGATGCAGTTTGGGACTCACATGCCGAGGAGCATAACACCACCTGTCTGGAGAACACCCGTGAGGATATTCTGCGGACGATCATGGATTGGGCCGAAGACGCAACTGACCAGTCGAAAACGGTGTTCTGGCTGTACGGCATGGCGGGCACTGGAAAATCCACCATCTCACGGACAATTGCCCGCTCCCTATCCAAGGCTGGGAGGTTAGGCGCGTCCTTCTTCTTCAAACGTGGCGGACTTAAGGAAGATAAAATATCCAAATTCGTCCCAACTATTGCGCTTCAACTTGCCGCGAACCAGCCGGCTCTCGAATCGTATATCTATAAAGCGGCCCTGCATGATCCAACTATCGCGAGCAAAGGCGTCAGAGCTCAGTTCGAAAGACTTATTCTGGAGCCCCTCTCTCAAATTTCAATTGAGACTCAGGATAAAAGGCCTATCACTATTGTCGTCGACGCACTGGATGAATGCGAATCTGATGCTGATATTCATCTCATTATTAACCTCTTTTCTCGCACAGGGGAAATAAAGCAACCGCGAAGCAGAATATTTGTTACGAGCCGCCCTGATCTTGCGGTTCGTCTAGGTTTCAACGACGTGCAGGGAACCTATCAAGACCTGGCCCTTCACGAGATATCCTCTCAAGTAATAGAACACGACATATCAACATTCTTGCAACACGAAGCAAATCTGATCAAAAGGAGATGGGATTCTTCAATTGCCGAGGGACGTAAATTGCCAGCCGACTGGCCTGGAGACGCCTGCATTAAGCTTCTTACACAACGGGCAGCACCTCTCTTTATCTTCGCCGCAACGGTATGCCGTTTCATAGCAGACCGCAGGCATGGCAGCCCTGACGAGCAGCTACAAAGATTCCTGGATTCTTCGGCTGAAGATACTTCGTCTCGGATGGAACTTACCTACGGGCCAGTTCTCGGCCAGCTGCTTGGTTCGCATTGTTCCAAACGCAAGAAGGAGACGATTATTCACGAAGTCAAGCGAATCGTCGGGACCATAATCAACCTCGCTAGCCCTCTATCATCAACCGCACTTTCGAGGCTCGTGAGGATTGACCAGAAAACGATTGATGTCAGGTTAGACTTTCTCCATTCAGTTCTCAGCATCCCTTCCTCATCAAGTGAACCCATTCGAATGCTTCATTCATCCTTTCGGGACTATATGATGGACCCAGATATTGAAGGTAATCCCTTTCGGATCGATGAGAAAAAGTCTTCAAGAGAGCTAGTTGGAGACTGTTTCCAAGCGATGGAGAGCCTCAAAACCGATATCTGTCATCTGAGGATTCCAGGCCAGCGGCGTTCGACACTAAGGCCCGAGGTTATCGACGAACATCTGCCCCCGGAGGTTCAATACGCATGCATTTACTGGATAGCACACCAGAGGATTGCAGGAATTGCTTATGGGGATGCCGCTACCATACTCAACTTTTTGGAGAAGCATCTGCTTCACTGGATTGAAGCCATGATTCTCCTCGGTGGGGTCTATATTATCACCGGATTGATCAGAAGTCTCAAATCTGTCTTGGAAAGACAGGTAAGAAAGACTATAGGCTAATAACTTTCAGCTCGCTAAAATCCATTTGTTAGTCTGCTGTTGAACTGAAGTTGATCGATTTCCTCGATGATGCAATCAGATTCATTGACACAGATACCGAAGTGATCAATTTAGCACCCTTACAGCTATATCACTCTGTTTTAGTGTTTGCGCCTACGAACAGCATCGTCCGAAAGACCTTCGCCGCTGAAATACCGGCATATTTGAGACGTGTGACAGGCAGAAGAACCGACTGGGATCCACGCCTGCGTTCGTTCGAGAATTCTGCGCCCACATTGTGGCACCCCGGAGATAGACGCTCTACCGTGTTCTCACCTGACTCTGAAGAATTATATTCTGTCTCCAACAGAGAATATGCCAGAGCTTGGAGATGCGACACAGGTGAATGTATCGAGGAGTTGGAAACAGATCAAAACTCTTTGATGGCTCTTTCTCCCAATGGAAAATACCTAGCAGTGACAACCGCCGAGCACAAGATAAGCTTATTCTCGGATACGATAGCACATATTCTAGAGCTGCCACAAGACAAACGTCTCGGTGATTTAGCTTTCTCACGAGATTCCGCACTACTGTGGGTATGCTCAATCAAGGGGCAAGTGAAAGCCTGGAATGTGGCAACGGGGGATTGCGTGAGAGATCTCAAATGCCCGTGGGGTGTGGAAATTGACACCGACTCTCCTCAAACCTACAGGTGTCAGTTGAATTTCTCACTGAATCAATTTACCGCTCTACTTGTTTCGGACTATGTTGACGCGCATGTTTGGTTTCCTGAACGTGGTGAGGAAGAAAAGTCCTTTCACATAGCGCTTTCCAACGATGCCATTGACAGCCCCAGTGGCTTCTCGCCAGATGGGAAGCTATTGGCTACACCTTCCGCACGAAATTCAGTAATAAAGATCTGGGATATCCCAACAGGCCAGTGTGCATGGGATCTGAAGGAGGAGGATGGTAGTAGCATGATGGACTTCGTCTTTTCGCCAGACTCAAACCTCCTGGCGACAGTGTATACCAACGAAACAATATTGGTATGGGATATACGGAGTGGAAAGTGTTCAGCAAAACTGAAAGTCGGTCGTCGCCTCTCCTTTCCCGGTATTTCATTCTCACCTGACATGAACTTTCTCCTTTTCACAAGTGAGCGAGAAGATGGGCCGCACAGCAACATAGAAGTGTGGAACTTGAAAGCAGAAAACTGTGTAACAATGATGAGATGCCACGAGGGTGATATATACCATCTTTTATTTTCTCCCAATGGGCAGACCTTTGCTTCTGTGCGACGGGGTGGCGGTGAAATACAGCTATGGGACTGGCCAAGTCTTCTCAAAGAGCCTCTAGAGGACTCTAAGGAAACGACGTCACTCGTTCTATCGCATGATATATCAACAGTACTAGCGTCATATGGCATTCACGAGTTGAGAGCATGGGATGCTGAGACAGGTGAACTGCTCCACGAGATGCGCACTAAGGACCGTATTTCTTGTATACGGTCTTACGAGTTCTCCCCCGATTCTTCGTTTATAGCAACGGACGGATGGGATGAAGCGGCAGTATGGGGTGCACGAGATGGAAACTGCGTGTGGCAGCTCAGTCAGCGTGACGAAAGAACGCGGGTGCATTTCTCACCAGACTCTCAACGTATAGCAGTAGGTATGCAAAACAGCCTTGATAGGGATGGTCCTTGCATTCAGGTGTGGAAGCGGATCAATGGCACATTTGATCTCGAACATACCTGGAGCGATACCTCGGCTTATGACTTTTCATTTTCTCCAAGTGGATATCTGTTCGTTAATCACGGAAAAGGAATAAAGTGTTTCGACTGTGACACAGGCGAGCTTTTTCATGAGATACCATTTGACGGACACGAGATCACTGTGGTTTCGATGGCAATTACCGAGGATTCTGCTACCCTTGCTCTTGGACTTCCATCTGAGATTCAAATATGGAACCTCGAGTCAATGATATGTACCAAACAGTGGCGGACTAACTTGGGTTTCAATTTAATACTGTCTTCCACGGGAGCGCTTTTGGCTGGCCAGGTTAATAACGACATTCGAATCTGGAATTGGACGACTGGAGAGACACTTGCTGACATGAAACTTTCTGAAAACGACTGGAAAATCGATGCCTTTTCACCAGATAACTCTGGAATACGCACTAATTATGGAGTTATTCCAGTGAATCTGGGAACCGTCTCAAGCCAATACCTCACACCAACGTTCAGACTCAGAAAAGACCGTGTCCAGTGGAAGGAGAACGATTTGATCGAGCTACCGCGTGATTTTCGGGGTGTTAGGACTGCCATATCAGCGACAGATTCGGAACTCAGTGTTGCATTTGGATGCAGCTCGCAAAGAGTTACTATCCTCCAAATCTCGGAGGATGAGGAGTTGAGACAGTTGCTTCCTCTGATCGAGGAGCCTTGAGATTATATGGTGACATGCTTACCCGGGTTTGTACTGGGCCAATATCGGACAGCTTTTCAGCATTGTATCTGGCATGAGGTTTGAAGCTGTACTTGGGATCGGATACCGCGTGCTCCCAGAGGAACGATTCGTGGTACAGAGTGCGAGCTCGAGAGTCCTTTCCAGTGTTGATACATTTTTGCTTGGTCTTTTCCCTACCTAGCTCTATAAGGATATCAACATTGTTCAGCCTCATGATAAACACCAATACGTTACTGTTGGCTATCTCAACTCAACATGCTCTCCTTGTCTCCTCCGCTCTTCCTCGCACCTGTCCTGTTCTTCACACCCGATTGGTGCCTCCTGCCTCCATCTTGCATATTGAGCTGCCCCTCTAGCAGCAGCAAAGACAGGGTCAATAACTGCTCCCCGATCATGAAAGATGGGTGTCTCCCCAACGCCATCGCCTTCTCTCTGCAGGTACGCGTTACCTACGAGCGCGCTTCGTAAGGCCTGAAGAAAAGCCGGATGTGTTGCGTTCTCTCCTGTCAGTAAGATTGTGCCCAGGCGGAATCCTTCAGGAGCTGTGCCGCAGAAACTCTGCAACCTTTCTGTCACGCGAACCCAGAAGTCGGTCTTGTCCTCCAAGGTTGTTAGACCTAGTTCAAGGTCTATAAACGACCGGTCACCGCGTTTGGGCTGGAAATCTGTGAATGCAGACTCAGTCCTGATAATCTCTCCACGTAAATCGGCAGGAGTGATTCCCACAACTAGGGTTGTCTCCAAAGGAACATTGTCCTGCTCCTCAGCGCATTGCCAGAAGTTCTTGTAGTGTTTACACAAACCCTTCCCATGTCCTGCGAAAACAGCATATGACTCGAGAAGCTGGCTTGGGTATGCGCCGGCAGCGGGCAAAGGAAGTACAACTTTAGGACGAGGCAGACCAGAGGCCACCCACGGTCGAATATGCGCATATTCGAGCGCGTCCTAGAGATCTGGTTTTGCTAAGCCGTGAATTCGGGAGTGCGACACAGCGACTCTCTCCGACGGACTCGCGGCTACGATAGAAGTCACGTCGCGTAGCGAGACAAGCATAGTGGCAATGATACCGACATCGGGCGTAGCTGGCCTTCCAACCTTTTTGTTGAAAGATCGTCGCAGCTTCTCCCATCTTGATAGTGGTGGAGGCGCAGGGGAATTGGCTAGACGCTTCATAAGTGCTGCATATTCTGGGTTTGCAGGAATAGACGCAATGTTTTTAACAGTGCCATTATAGAAATGCACAGCAGCGGTTCTAGGAATTGATCAATCGGTTTAATTATCACTGGCGAGATCAGAAGTAAAGGACAGCGTACCCGGAAGTTAACGACAGACTGAATCCAATGCCAGGCGCATCGTGAACAGTCGCGGGTAGACACTCAGCGCAAGTAGGAAAAGGTTCAAAATAGTCACTATTAGCCTTTGCGCTGCCAATCAGACTAAAAAGAAGTGCTAATAAGCGCATGGTGGGAGTGAAAACGATAGGAAGTTTGCATGAAACGTAATGGAAGAAAGGTAGGGCAAGATGCTTGTCAAGTTTAAGCGGTACATCACACGGAAAGGGTCACATGACAATTGTATCAACGAGGTATACACAGCCATTCCAATATGTTATATAGCAGAAAACCAGGCATAAGGAATCAAAGACAGTCAATCAATGAGGGGTTACTAGTTGTTTGAATATAATTTATTTGGTCTTCATTTGTAAATAAAAGGCCATCTCATATCATCGAGAGGCGATGGTTGCCCAAGCTGGAGTTGTTTGTTTGCGTTGACAATCAGCGTAACCAGTTTTAAGGACAGAACTCATATTTGCTAACCAGCAATCATCGAATCTCAGTTGACGTGAAGCTCAAGTTGTGATTGATACTCAAGCTTGTCGAAAATCCGTAGTAGGATGAAAACAATGCGATAATGAGCTTGTTTGAAGTGAAGCTTGCTCTCAAAATGATAGGCAATAGACTGCCGCGTGCCTGACACAGTAAGTGTTACGCAATGGTAAAAAGTATTGCCATGTGCAAGCGAACTTGTTGCCTCTTTGCTATGAAATTAATTGCCAAGCGACATTCGGCAAAGCTGGACGCGTAGGCTGTTGTACCACAATCAAGCACATTGAGGTATTAAAACATGCTTGACCTTCACAAATCGAAGCCTAGAGAAGTAAATCACACGGAAAACCACTGAAAACTGAGAATGCCTCAGAAGATCATGGAAAAGAAAACAGGTGTCTGGCTGGCTATAAAAGCTGCTCTTCCTCCCACCCTCAACTCTCGTCCTTCATTATCCAGCAACACCAGCAACACCAGCACCAATGCCTTTTCTTATTATATATTACTATTCAAGACAAGACTTTCTTCTCGTAAGATCTTGAGGAGAAAATATTCAAGGCATCTTCAAGACTCTGGTCGGTGTATAACAGCTCTCACGGACCAGGTTCGATGCTTGAAAGCCATCTTCACTCTTAGCTCATACGAAGCGATCGGATCGCAAGGTATGATATTGATGCTACTATCAATGAAATCCTCTGAAGCTGAGCAAGGCAGGAGTCCGTATATACACTTAGTAGTTCACCCCTTAGTGATATCCTTCCACAGCGATGTCAACTCCCGCAATCCTGGAGCATCTCAAGACCCTTACCCTCAACGACCTCCCCAACAGCGTCGCCGTTGTGTAGCCGCAGATCGATACGTACCAGTTTGAACGTGCCCATCCACACACAGGGAGAAATCGTGGTGACACCAAGAAACCCTGGATGTCTCACGTGGCCATCGCCCTGTAAGTCGATCCCCATATCAAGCTTCATTGCAGTTATGACTAACTATCTGATCACTTGGACACTACAGCATATTGCTATTATGCTCTATGGAGGCAAAAGTTTTGCACTTGGGAAGGATGTAAACGTAAGTTAACTCTCTTTAGTCTCATATAATGCGATTGCGTGCAAGGGGAAATAGTTAGGTGCTGCGTGCTAGATAGTCATTGTCGAGCCGATAGCACAGGGGAAAGAGATGCCGCCCACGGTGTCGACGATGACAGCAATAGGCTTACATATCTAGGGTCAGATAAGTTACCTTGCATCTAAGAGACAATACGGTTCATCTCATAATGGGGAGAGTATACAAGCACGCCATGGACGTCGATCTCTCGATGTTTAGTTTTTTCGAGCCTTCCAAAATGCCAATACGACGGCTTCTATGGTAACAGAGTCAGTTCTGGACTGTAAAGAGGTATTAAAGATTAGCGGAGATGTTTTTATTAACATAGTTCGAATGGGGCTAAGCCACCACGTTACCATCGGCGAAATTCACCTCGCTCTCACATCTTCCAAGTGCGGGTTTTGCGAGGAGTACGGACCGTACCAGCTTAACAAAAGCTACAGTACCACCCGACTGCAGACACCAGCAACTCCGACGAAGCCCACAACGTGAAGCATATATTGGGCGCCGTGGACAGCCTCCTACGCCAGTTCAGCTGGGTGACCCTCTCCTCCACGGGCCCAAGATATACACACCAAGTCCGAACCAACATTCCACTTCGTTGCTGCTCACTTCGCATATCCCCAAAATCCACGACCCAACGCAAACATCAAACATATGATGAGATTGAAGTCACCGTCAACATTCGCTACCTATTGACAATATCCTGAGCGTGCCACGAACTCTAGCCCTAACAGCATCACGCGGACGATTGTCAAGCGCTAGGAGAAGTGAGAAAGGCACGAAACTCCTGTCAAGTCTTGTTTATGCGTACTGGAACCTTCAGAGAGGAAGGAATAAGAAGACAGGTTTCAGATGCACTGCGTCTCAAACACCATCGCACATGATGCGATGGCTGGAGATGCAAATGTTACACAATGCATCCCGCTTGTGTTCTTCTTGATCCTTTCCTCACCGGCTTTCGAGAAACTCACATGCTGCGGACTTTCGAGAGGCCAATGGTGTTATCAAGCCGTTTATATATACGGAGGATGTGTTCTCAAGATGGAACTCATCTTCTAAACCAACAGCTGCTGTCATGGCGACCAAATGAGAACTGAGAAGACAAATGATCTCCCTGACCATATTACTCCCATAAGATGTATATAAAAGAAATTAGGTAAGTCAGAGAATCAAAGAGTCTCGGAGCTGAGGTGTCAACGTTGCAACATCATCGATGCTAACGGGCAAAGTTATAGGCAGTCATTCCGTGGAGTCCGCAAAGTTCAACTGTCCATCTCCATGGCATATGGAGCGATTCAGTATCACAAGATGCCGTTTCGAGTGGTATTCGCAGTAGGTCAGATGATGGTAGCCCGATTTTGGAACGCATCGCTGGTACATATCGCTAAACGAAAGGTATGCGGACCCATGGATAAGTTCTCGGGATATGTATATCGATCCCCTCTGCTGCAACCTTTGCGGACAATGATCCTCAACTATAGCCACGCTGCCATCCGGCACTCGCCGTAGGATATGTACCATCCATTAACCAAAGCCCCGAGTAAACTAGCGCCTCTCATCAAAAAGTTCCTAGTCAGATGGTCCGGGAGCCACCCGAAACTCTATGTGCACCCAAAGGTGTTTCGCTTCAACTACGGGTGGGACAAGACGAACTGGCAACGAAGCCTACTGGATAGAGCAGGCCTTTGGGGAAGCTAAGCTAGTAGGTGATACATCATCGGATTGACCTTAATAGGAGCTTATATAACTGCAGATCACCGAAGAATGACTCCTAGGCGAAAGGCAATATCAACTTAATCCTGCAGCTGGGGCACTGTCGGATACGGATAAAGAGGAGGCTGCCGTAAAGCTATAGTCCGACTATTACCTCACCCGCGACGATCTCCGGGAGGATAAGGGTGTCATCGTGAACAAGTACTTGCTTAAGGGCCTCCCCAAAGTGTGCGGCCCCAGAGGCAAAACCGTCCATCTCTTGCGAATCTCCAAAAGAATCCTTCACCACTTACCTCCAGGGTATATCAAAGACTTCCTAACGATCTTGATCCCATTTTCCATATAGCTTCGATAATACATGATGCATGAGAGACTCCAGTCGGTGGCATGCATATTGGAGCATATTCGTCTATGTTATAAAGGCTCTGTTCGACACCGTGCGGGAAACCTACAGCTGGCCCTCGACTTACAAGCCGCCAGGCAGTGTGCACCATTCCTTCGACAGTTGGCTGTCCCTTTATGGCTTCCGGCTTCCGCAAATATCGGTGGCCCTGCTAGGGAGACAGGCCGCGGCCACCTTGGCCATTCTGATCCAACTCAGACGGATTATGTGTTCTGGTCCGTCACATGAATCAATAGACACCTTGACCGATCGCCTGGACCAGAGAGCACAAGCAGTTGCCACAAGATATAATACAGTTATTCCTGCGGGAGACGAAAAGAGATGAATACTACGAACAAAGTTCTTTCAAGATGACGACTTTGTAATCGTGCCTAGCCTGGGTGGTTCGGCGCTCTACAAGCCAGACAAGTAGGCAGCCAACTCGGGGACGCTCTTTGATCATGCCCTGCCAACGAATGGGGATATGATGATAGGCCTGGTTTGCTTGCTGATCTATCTGCTTTGACGAATCGCTCTGTGGCTGTCGCGAAGTCGTTGCGATCAAGCTTACGACGTCTTCTGATATCACCATATTTCCCTCGCTATTACGCATGCAAGCTTGCCAAAGCCTGGGAATTTTCAGCGTAGCCACCCGACATTTAAATCCGACACCCCACCCGTCTCGCTACCGATTGTTTCTCTTCATTTTCTTGTCCTATCTTCTCTTATACATCACTAACGACCGCAATGGCGACCCTCATCCTTCCTCTTCCTGGCGGCTAGAGCAGCTATGCGCTCTATGTCCTTTATTAATATACTGACTTACTATCACAGCCTTTTCATGCTTGCTGTAAACTTTTAGTTGACTCTGATGATGAGGCTATCGAAGATTCCGCGCAATGTGCGTCTCTCTCCTCTGTTCACTACAGTCTGGATGAGCTTCCCCATATCTGAAGGCCGCGCTGGCCTATATCTCTCAAAAAGGAGCCGAACCCCTCTGACCGTTCCCTGACATCTTCCGACAAGGGCCTGAGCAAAGAAGACGCAGAGGCTTATGACTTGGCTTTACGACTATGAGCGGGAGCTGCACTATTATATACTCTTTATCCGGAAGGGCAAGCATTCCAAAATCTACAGCGAATGGTATTACCAAATGGTTTATCAGCACCCCCACCCAATGCAAGTTTCTATATTAAACGATGAACCAAGTTATCGAGGTGTGCTTATTCGAATCTTCGTCCATCTTACATAAAGATGAATCTCTTGTCGACTTTCAAGCCAAGCTGAAAGATGGTACTCTGGGTACCAAGACAGAGTTCTGTGTCCAGGAACTCAAACCTACTCTTGTAGCTAACTATCGGCGCGAGCACAATGACCGGGATACCGCAACTGGTTTCCACATGTACCACGTCTTCAAGGCCCTAGCTCAATCCAACCTATCACGAACCTCGAGAGGTTGAACAAAGCGACCAAGAATCTGATACAGGCACCCAGGGATTGAAACACCCGCTAGTTTCAAAGAACCGTCGCTTTGAAGGTATATCGTCCGCCATAGAGTGAATAGACAAGAAAACACCATCGACCTATTTGTCCAGTGGACAGACGACAGCCCACGATCGTGGGAAGCTAAGGAGTTTGCTCTGAGAATCGATAGTGAAACTTTGTTTAGCTACTGGGAAGACCGTGGTATGGAAGATGCATATACCCCTACCGTTGCTGGTCAGCCATACAGCAGAGTTTCTAGTCTACCACGAACCCTATATTCAGACAGATGTAAAAGCTGTCCACATTTTGTGGATAATCTTTTCCTCTCACTAAATCTTCTGGGCAATGCTAAGTATGCGTCCTCTGAATTGAGAACTTGATCGTAGAACAGAGACTAACTGTGGCTAGGTATAGGAGATGCGCTTTCTTTCGAAGCAAGGACTGTCTGCGCTTTGGCCTGGAGCATCCTAGAAATGAGGTCTCATCAGAATCTCTATCAACGGAACTTAATATAGACCGAAACTATCTTCCAGATGACATGTGTCGAGTTCCAAGACGACCTCCTTGATTAGACTTGGGCAGTTGAACACCGGGACACCAACCTAGGTCTACTCTGAAATTACACATACTATACTATACTTATACGTACTGGAGGATCTCTCGGACCTATGGTTCGCACGAGTTCTCTTTTCTGTGTCTCGGGAAACGGCTCGTTATTTCGGGCTATAAAACTGCACCTATTACGCCTGTCTGATATAGGGCGTAGGCGGGATGCGTCAGGCCGGCGAGATACCCCCTTATCTCTGCCCAGTCTGCCACTCTAAGCTCGGTTCGGAGCTGGAGAACCTCAATCCTATCCTCAAGGGTCTGGCCAAACCTCTCGGCACACCCACTGGATCTTGGTCTAGTTGGGGAGTCCCCTGGAGATATTCCGCAACGACGCCCCTCGCCGTCCAACCACCTATCTCCCCCACTACGAATGATTTTCTTCTTCAACTTGACCTCAAAACCTTCCGAACCTTCCAAGATATCAATGCGAAGGCGCACATGATCACAGATACTCTCCACGACACTTTCCAGGTAATCGACATGCGCCTACACGCCGTCCGTCCTTTTGTCGCTTGGATGCCACACAACATTCCGGGCCAGCAAAGCCGGACATAACATCAATTCGATCCATATTGATCTAGTGCGAGATAGAGACTCCTTGGGCCTCGGTACCAACAGCACTTCAGTCTAACGGTAAGTGAATCTCCTAAAAGGCGGCGACTGAACAACTTGTGGGTAGTTACCTCCGGAGGTGAAACCTGAAAATACATAAAATGATGGGACAGAAGCTTCAATTACTGACTCAAATATCTCAGGGCGTCATCTGTCTTGACATCCTCATAACGAGGCTCACCAACCTGATTAAACGGTGCTTTGCGCGCTTCAATTACAGAGGAAAGGAGACAAGATTATGCTTAGCGGTATAAAACTTTTCTAAGTACCAATGCGAATAATCAGCTGATCATACTGACATAGAGCTTCAAAGCATGTGAGAAACACCGTCCAAGAACCAGCAGGTACCCATAAGAGACATGTTTTGGCCGTGTAACGCCCAGTTCCTGGATGGTTATGTTGTTCACGGCTATTTACAAACATAAGGATAGTCTCGACCAGCGGCCGCCTCGCGCCTGATCGATCCCGTTGAGCAGACTGAGCCAGCTCCCCCAACCGAACCTGCTCCCATGAACTCTCGGGGCTAGCATTGTGATACCCTCGGCCACATTCCACCGGACTGGGAATATACTAATTATAATACTGGCTTCCTTGGATGCACAGAGCTGAGATTCCACGAAGCCTTTTCCTATACTTATTACTCGCATTATTACTATATATAGTCTATCGGCTTGTATGTCCTTAGCCAGGTTTGTTTACCGTAGTCCAACTAGGCATAAACAAACACTGACTTGAGTAGTGGTAGGCCCAACTCCACCAAACGAAAGGGGACCGTTCCTCAGGTGGCTCGTGGCGGAGTCGCAAGCTCGAAGCCGCAGAAGCTGGTCAGGTGAAACTGGGCGTAGACCATATAAGCCACCTCATCGAAAACCGTCCCGACGGCGGGTTGACATACATCTGGAGTCTATGTCAATGATTTCTGAAGTAGCTCTTAGCAGAGTCGCCAAACCTTACCCGCGCCCTCGAGATTTTACATCAAAAGATCAAAATCGAAAAGGAGAAGGTCTTGGTGGTGAATGACACGCCATAGGGTCTTCCTGCCCAGCAGGATAGTCAAAGCTGCGCCTTTGTCGAGTTCCAGAATCGGAGGACCGAAATCGACCAACAACGCGAGGCATTGTTGGTCACAATTGCTCAGCGCAACGAGCAGCTCGAAATCTCCGGCGACGAGCCTGCCCCGATCCCTCTCCACTTGCAACCAATCACCGACAGGGTGAAAAATTTCGAAGTCCATGAGGCGATACTGGAGTTGGCAGGCTCCTGCTACCTAAACAAGCGTATTGAGGAGAAGCAAAATGAAAAGGGCCACGAGCCCTTGCCCATGATGTCGGCAAATATGGAGAAGGAGCTCCTTTAGTGCTATAAATGTAAGTACCATTAGTCACTATAGCCCCCCATCCATCATCCCAGCCTGGATGTACTTACAAGCCCTTCACTCATCAATAGACACTGGTAGCTAACCTCTTGCTTGACTAGGAGATCACCGATATCAACATCATGGCCTGTGGGCTTCTGCGGCCGCTGATAAAGATAGGGACCGAATAAGCTGGGCTTGCATCTGGGCTGTCCTCCGTAGCAAGTGTTAGTCTAAGAGCATCACAAAAGGTGGTGAAAAAGGCTGGACAGGCAGAGCCGATGCCGAATACCCAAACGCCAACATCTTCCGCGGCCAACCCAACGAAGAGCAAGCTAGCGCTGCCATCATTAACCACCCAACACCAATAACGGGTCCGGCCCTCACCCTTCCCTAGCAACTCCTCCTCCTCCTCCTCGAGAAATGGTTATTGGGGATTTACTGATACTCGGCCATCCACTGATATATTATTTAAATACCTCACGCTTTCTTCCTATTGGGATCTAGGAGGCTGCAAGGATTATATAGGTTTACACTCAGGGCTTGTTTCTCACCCGCAATACGCCAAAATGTCGACTGTAACAGAGCTTCTTCTTCTTCATAAAGAGCTCTGCTTGGCGAAGAACAAGCCGAAGATCACTAAGCGGCCAGTGGACTTACCATTAGCAGGGGAGCTCATAGCTGGCCCCCGAGATTCAGCATCCAGCATCCAGCATCCAGCCAAGCTATTCAGCTCCAACCCTGATACCCATATCTTTCTGCCAAGCTTCACTATCCGAAAAATCGGACCTAGGACAATAGTCAGAGGCATGTCCCTACCTTCTGGGATCGCTTCGCTATGAAAGTGAATCCAGATAGAGTGGAAGCAGCAATCGGAACAGATTTACAATATATACGATAAAGACCTAGGGGGAGGGGTGTCATCACGGAGTGTCTCGTCCAGTGACAAGGCTATCATGCCTCAGCTTCTAATTAGGAACCCGTCGACATTATCAACCACATAGAATCAGAGATCCTACGGGCCTATACCGCAGATAATGATCTTAACCTCCCCAGCCACCTGGACCTTTCCATCTCAGAGTACAGCGACTCTGGAGTTTTCAACACTGAGACCGACGATGAGGAGGAGGCGAGGGCCTTTGTTGTTCGCGTTGTAACAGAGCTAAAAACAATTTGTACTCCATTAGCAAAAGCAGGTCAACCTTTGCTATTTGATGGCATTTTCTATATATCTGATTCCGCCTGCTGCCCAAGACCCTGGTTCGGTTCGATGACGGGGAGGGAAGCACGGGAGCCGACATCGAACTCGACCAAGACATGGCCGTTCTTTGGGGACATAATACAGCCTGCTTCAATAGAGATCTTTGGCGAGGCAAGCGATCACAAGATACAGAAGAAGAATCTGCTGCTAGAAGCGAGTGTGTAAAAGCCATATATTGCTGTATCTACATCAATCTAAAATAAACAGCCCGAGATCCAACGCCACCATGACTTTCATGTATGTCCTTTCACAGAGGTCAAAGTTTTCTGTCTCATGATTGGCGATAAGTCTCACCTCCCTCGCTTTTGGCAATCTTCGACCATTGTTCCTGTCATTTTCCCAACCTCCGAGCTAGCGGACAGAGTGGGAACAGACGCATACTCCCTTTAGGCTGCCAACGTACTTGAGAATCCCAAGGTACGTTGACTCTTTTATTCTGATACCACTCTAACACTGTAAGGCCTCCAATAACAATTACTTGAGCACCAAACACCCGAAAAGAAGGTATATAAAACACTAGAAGGAGACAAAAACTCCAAAGAAGCGAATAACACGATGTTCATGTGTGTTGGTCTGCTGCCTTGACTCTACAAATTTCATGAGTAGCTGAACTGTTTCGGCCGCCTACTATATACGCTACTCAAGATAGCAAGACCACCTGGAAAATGGTCCGAGACATGCTTTCTCATGTTCATTCATGAGGAGGTCAGCGTGGAGGAAGACAACGATATGAACCTAGCCGAGGGGAACTACTGTCTCCAGATGAAACCCGTGGACTAGGGGAGATGCTGAGACACAAGGTCACTAGAGGAATTGAAGCGCAACCTCTTAGGCTAAAGGTTCGGCTCTATATATATATCATGGGCCAAGTTTCAGTCCAAAGGAAGATCCGGAGAATGCAGCTCAAGCCTGCAGTCGAGCTCAGCGCCTGATGTCGAGTTCCATGGCATCGAGAATATGAAGCTCCACTACAGCGTTTCGTTTCGGGAGTTGGTTGTAGATTTGAAGGCTATCTCGCAACTGAGCGATGGCTCTCCGCGATATCATCATTTTTCTCTCTCTATATCATACGGCCAGGGCTAGGGTTTGGGTGACCATTTTGTTGGCTCGCCGGGTCTTGTTGCCAAAGTACCACTTCCGCTACTTCAGATGCCTTCGGGATCAATGCAAACGTATGTATACTACTATTATATACTTAGGGGCGACTTGCCTATCTTCTCTCGCCTTCCAACGGCCAAGAACATCTCTCTGATTGTAGAGAACGCTGGCCGAGAGTGGCATATTGACGGTTTCCAAATGTTTGGCCCCGATATTATCGGCCCACGGGAGCGAGACTATAACACAGATGAGTATGACGATTCCATCAGCCCGCACTGGTCTATATACTTCGACAGCGTCGCTTTAACGAACCTCTGATAGCGCCCTTCCCGTCAAGGAGAAAATGGATGAAATCTACCGATTCCAGTCAGTCGTCAACCAGAGAATGCCACTAATACCAAGGAGGTGCCGACTTGTTCATGTACCTGAATGCAGTGCTTTTCGCATTGCAGGACATATCATGTATCGTCAATGTAAAGCTCCGAGCAAATGCGGCGTTTTTATATATATCACACTGCTTGCCTACTTCTTTTGTCTCGGAATCGGACTCACGACCCCGGCAATGAATGGCATCCACACCACAAGTCTTCCACTACATTACCAGCGACAACACCTCCACACACTGCCAATGGCGACAGACAACTTTGCCTGTCTTGTATCAGATACCGCTCTAGTTATGGCCCAGGCAGATATATAAACTTACCCGGACCGTTAGCAGAAGAGGTTCTCCTTTCCCAAGTGTTAATCGATGCACATGATGCTCGGCGTGTACTCCGCCGCGCCAAACGTCAACACTTGGTATGAGTAGCTTGACTTCAACATATTCAGCAAGATTCGGGTCATTGCCCGTTTCCAGTACGCAAATCACATAGCCGTCGATATAGGTAGCTTATCCTTTCCCACCAGCTCACCAGCTCACCAGCGAGGGAGATGTATGGGTGTGTGCTATGCATATAAGAGAGGCGCTTGAATAATAACTGATGAATCATCCCAAACCCTCGATTCTAATAGCGGCAAGCCTCTCAAGAATGGTTGACGTTAGCGCTGAACTATTGGAGCCCGCCCAGTCAACCCGGCCGAAACTCGCCATCAAGGCGAGGACTGAAGTATTCAACAAATTGTTGAACAAATTGTTCAACCAACGGAAATACAATTTTAGAGTCACGGAGGGGACTCAAAAAGTTGCTACGGAACACAGATATGCGTTTGAGGCCCTAAGGGTGAAAAACACAACATCAAAGATCGTAACTTTCCAAATAGTGTTCTTACGCAAACGATAAATATACTTATGGCCACATCGACGACTACTCAACAACAATTTGATCACAAAGAGCGAGTGATGGATACTAGTTAGCGTGTGGCTGGCTTCTGCTTCTATCCTCCAGCTACTTGCGTCAGAGAATGGCTGATACGGTTTCACGCCAGGGAGGTGGACTTTTACAACAGAAAGTGCCTTATATATTAGCATCGGGACTTACAACCTACTCCTATCCTGGTTAGCTTCGACGGAAGTACAGTCCTTTAGGTTCAGAGTTTTTCTCTGCTTCCTATATATATCACCATGACTCACCACCGAATCCATTGGGAGTTAATGAGATTGGTGGAAAGCGGTGCAAGATGGGTTGAGTATCAGTCAGTCAACCCTCACCAAAGATGAAAACGCCAGATGGAGAACGCTACGACTTGGGAAGAGAAGTCAGTTAGACTTCGGTCTACAAGTGGGCCAACACACCAGAACACGGGGCCGAGATCCTTCGCAAATGCATACACTTGCAAGAAATGGTATTTCCCCATATTACACTATGATGAATATTTTACGATAGCTTTAGATTAATACAAGTAGCCTAAGTGAAAAGAATAATTCAAATCTTGTTGCGCCTGACGTGCTTGCCTTGACGAATGTGAAAACGATAGGTCTCTATGCTAATAATGGGGAGCTTCCCCTTAGTAGTCTAGACAGGTTTATTCTTCAGCCACGTCTATTACTTTCTGCAACGCAAGTCGAATTAATATACTCTAAAACAGGATTTGATGATTCCTGGCCCATTCATCCACGCCCTAGTACCTGAGCCTTCGTCCTCCCCGAACAAGTCTGTTCCAACTCAGGTAAGTTCTCAGTCAGCCAACATGGCTTATTATGCAGTGCCTTAACCAGCCCATCTCATTGATACATGGTCACAAAAGTAATCTCTCTCTATCATCTCAGAGTGCTTCCGTTGGTTTGAGATGAGTCTTCTGGGGATAAGCGCTTGCGACAACAGCAGCCGCACTCACAAAGTACTCCTCTCCATGCTTCGTAACCCCTTTCCTGCTTCCATTATTCCTAAACAGTCTCTTAATACATACTCCCAATCGATGGGAGTCTTTCATCGCTTTGTTCGTATCCCCTAATATCCTTGCGTTTCGTTGATTGAACCGTATGGCATCTTTTACAAGCTTGTGTATCTCATAAGTGCGTTCATTATCGCCAAGGTGATGCTCTATAAGGAAAGAGAAGTCCTTGAGTCGGCGTATCGCCGTTCTCTTCTGTGTCTCGAACATGTCTTCTGTTTGTTTTGTTTCTCCATACGCGGCGGCAGCATTCACTAGCTGCTCAGTGATGGTCTGGTTATCCATGTAGGCAAGGATGTGTAGGATTTTGTATGCCAGCTCGTTCTCTTGGCGAATGTGGGGAATCGAAGTACTCCAGGTGTCAAGAATTCTGTTTGAACTGTTGTGTATCCTGTATCTGTCAAACTCGGGTTCCTTGAGCATGTGCCAACGCGTTGTTTCTTCTTTGAAGCCATCAAGATATTGGATAGTGGACGTCTCTGTTCTTCGCATGTATGCTCCAGCTTGCGAAATAGCGAGAGGTAGGAACTGCAGCTCTTTAAGCAGCCGAACAGCATCATCTAGCTCGTCGTCACCTATCGATTGAGATAGTGTCGACTCAAGTAGTGCCTTGCTTTCTTCTGAAGTCATGCTTGGGACAGCTATACCTCTCCGCATGCCTACCAAACTCCCAACGATTGCTTCATCGCGGCTGATCCATAAGATAGTGCCATTTGGGCCTTTGGGGATGTAATTCATGATCTTGCTCGTGTTCCTTGCGCTTGAACCGACGCCAAAGAGGGACAAGTCGTCGGCATTATCGGTGATAAGTAGCCATCTAGGCAATGACTCAATCTTATGTCGAACGTTTTCTAAAAGCTCATGCTCAGAACCTTTAGTATTCACGCCCAAAACACTTGCAATTGAGCCATAATCTTGTGCAAAGGTCGCCTCGCTGTTTGCATGAACCCAGAAGACGGAGCATTTCCTCTTGCTGTATCGACTGTATGCAAAATCTAGAGCGATTTGCGTCTTGCTATGAATTCGATGTTAGTCAAGTTCTTGCGCAGTCTTTAGTAGGCTTACCCAGATCCTCCAAGGCCCCAAAGAGCCGCGCTTCGAAAGTCGTCGGAATTCTTTGGCAAAAGTTCTTCAAGTTTTGATGTTATCTCAGGACGCGAAACAAAATCTTCATTTTTCTCATAAGGGAACAAAAAGAACGGTCTCGGCTCAGGATGCTGATTGAAGTTGAAAGTTTGGTGAGCATTGCCTGTAGCACTGATCCCTGTCACAACATTACTGCCAGAGACAGGATCGTTGAACCTTGGGCCAGCCATTCTAGCTAATATGATACAATGTTCGAACTGAAGAAGATGTTTTGTCTACATGTCTTCGCGATGTCAATCAAGTCGTGTGTCGCATGTCTTGTTCTTCCCAGACAGTTCAGATCAGATTGTAGCCAATCGACGTGATCGCTTTGCCGCCCGAGGCCCTGGTCAGGGTCCGTAAATTGAGCCTGATGAAACACCATGATGCTTCGTTTCCTCTACCATTTTTCGGGCGCTTACCGGTTCTTTTACCACTCGAAATAGAATCAGGCGCTGTTCTTCCTGCAAACTTTTGGTTGTGAGAACTGATGCTCGGTCCACCGAAAAGCCGCGATGGCTTCCACATTGGCATAGTCTGTGCCAGGCGATCCCATTACGATACCGTGGGCCATATTGTTGATGAGTTCTGGGATGGAAACCATTTTGGCAGATCAGGGGGGGACCCCAATATTTACTCGGTTGGTCGCATTGGAGACCGCCCTGTGGTTATTGTCCTTCTCTCACTAGACGGGAAAGTCAATTCTGCAACCGCTGTCACTAGTCTTCGTGCCAGTTACCCGAGGCTCGAACTGGTGTTGGTTACTGGTATCTGTGGCGGTGTTCCTGGCCCTCATGCTGGCGAAGAGCTGCTTCTAGGCGACGTAGTAATCAGCAAGGCTCTCGTCCAACATGACTTTGGGAGACAATATCCAGACAAGTTTGAGGTTAAGAAGAAGCTCGATGATTGCTTGGGGAGACCAGCAAAGAACATACGGAATTTTGTCGCTCAACTCCAGGCAAACAGAATCCGTACCGAAGTGGAAGACAGGGCATCTTTTTACTTGAAGGATCTCCAGAAATGCGCCAAGGAAACGCTGCGAGGTGCAGACTACCATTACCCCGGGGCAGACAGTGACCGTTTGTACCCTCCCGCATATATCCATAGACACCATTCAGACTGCGAACAATGTGCAGAGGGCTCTGCGGAAATTTGCGACAAGAGCCGCGAGCTTCCGTGCTGTGAAATAGGATGCGATGATAGAGAGTTGGTCCAGAGACATCGGCTCGACGCTCGTCGCAGTTTAGAAAGAGCCGGAGACATCGATGAAGCTCAAGCCCCATACATCTTCGTAGGGCATCTTGGCTCCGGAGATATCGTCTTCAATTCAGGCGAAGAACGCGATAGACTTGCACAAGCACATGATCTCATCGCGTTCGAGACGGAGGGCGCTGGCCTTTGGGATGAATTTCCCTGTATCGTTGTCAAAGGCGTCTGCAACTACGCAGACAGTCACAAGAACAAGGAATGGCAGGACTTTGCGGCTGCGACGGCTGCGGCAGTGTCAAAGGCACTCATTGAAGAGTATCCCAAGACAGATGGGCAGGATGATGAGATTCGAGTGGGTAGCGATGCACCAGTGTTTCACGCTGATGTGTCCAAGTGCAATATTGTTACTGGTTTTACGTCAAGTGGTGGAACACAAGTTATCAACTTTGGATGAAGAGACAAAAAAAGAGTTGGTCGGGATGAATGGTTGGTGCAACCACGTGATGTCACAACAAAGAAAGACTCAAGATGTAAGAATGAGTAACATGATACTCAAAACGCTTCATATGATTCATAACTATTTATATATAAGTGCCATTCATGACACCGCTAACCCATTTCATATTCTGTATCCATTTCATTTAAGCTTCCTGCTTTCGCTGGTGCTCGAGCTCAATGCCAGTGGCGTGGCTCTCCTCAGCATATCGCTGCTTCTCATCACGAGCCTGGTCAAGCTCCTCGGCGTTCTTGTTACCGTGAAGACCGATCTTGTACCAGGGAAGCTCGAAGAGCTCATCCATGCTCTCAAGGCTTCGTCCACTAGTCTCAGGAACAGAGAACCAGACCCAGACACCACCGACGAAAGTAACGGCGGCAAAGCACCAGAAGGTTCCCTTGGGGGAGATACCGCCCTCGGAGACAGACAGAAGCATGTTGGGAACAGCGCGAGAGTTTCCGTACTGGTTGGCGAAGTGGAGAGTCATAGCCCAAGATGTAGCGAGGGCACGGATGCGCAGAGGGAACAGCTCGGCGGTCAGGAGGTACTGCATAGAGTTCCAGCCGAGAGCCCAACCGAAACCAGAGACGTAGATCATGGCGATGGCGCCACGAGAAGCACCCTTGTCACTCTCGGGGAGAACAAAGTCCTCGACGACACCGAGCTGGGGGATCTTGGTGAGGAAAGCAGCGACGTAGATCATGGCAATGGTCTGGAGAGTGATACCGATAAGAAGAGCGCGCTTTCGGCCGATAACATCAACGAGGAAGAGGGCGCAGATCACAGCAGCAATGAGCTTGACGATACCAAAGACAGCGGTGACGAGGAGACCCTCCTGCTTTCCAACAATACCCATGATCTTGAACAGGTCGGGGGCGTAAAGGGTGATGGAACCAGCGCCGGACCACTGAGAAAGGAACTGAACCATAGAGGACATGTAGAGACGGTACAGGTTGCTGGGAACAAGGATAAGCTCCTTGACCTTGCCGAGAAAGCCAACACCCTTGGTAGCCTCGAGCTCATGGTCAAGAGCAGCCTGGATCTCAGTGATCTGGTGAACAATGTACTCTCCGTCAGCGGGCTGCTGTCGGAGACGACCGAGAACACGGGCAGCTTCGTCGGGGCGGCCTTCCTTGACGAGATATCGGGGGGACTCGGATTGGAAGAAGCTGAGGATGAAGATGATGCCGGACATCATGATGTGAAGACTGGTGGGAACGAGCCATTGGTTATGAGAGTCATCGGGGAGGTTGAGATGGCAGCCGTAGTTTGTGAAGTAAGCGAGAACGATGCCGATGTAAACAGCGCCCTAGTTTGTTAGATGATGTGTATGTGAAAGGTAAGGTGAATAGACTTACAGTGAACATGCAAGAGCAGAGACCTCGGACAGCAGCCGGGGCAATCTCAGCGATGTAGACAGGTCCAACGACGGGAGTCTGACCGACACCAAGACCACAGATGAAGCGACCAGCATAGATAGCACCAAGGTTTCCGTTGACACCACCAATCATGAAGATAACAATACCAACAGCCCAGAGTGTGCAAAGAACACGAGTAGCCCAGATACGACCAATACGATCACAGATCATGAAAGCACTGTACCAATCAGCACCCAACCTCCCCATCATTAGCAGAGAAGATGACTTACATCAGAGCACCACCGACAGAACCGATTTGAACCATAGCAGAGACATTGGCCTTGATATTAGCCTGCTGAACGGAAGAATAAGAATCATAGTGAATAGTCTCCTGGAAGTCCTTGCTATTGAACGAGCCAGAAATGAGACCCTCGTCAATACCTCGCGCGGCACCGAGCAGAGCAAACGACACAACGGCAAACCAAAGACGCCAGTTGAAAGCGCCCTCTGGCTCGCCCAGGTCCTTCAGCTTGAAGATGTTGACGGGTTTCTTGACGCCTCCAGCCATGATGAAATGTCCTTAGGTATAAAGAGATAAAAGGAGGAGGATGGGGAGAAAAGTGCCTGGTGTAAGAAAGGGCAGAGACATGAGGAATCTGGGGATCCTTTTATACAAATTGCAATAACAGTTTCCCCACGAGATTTGCAGGTTCACCCCGCTCTTCTCTCCGGACTTTGTTACACCGAACCCAACACTAAACTTGCCCATCCCTCAAATAAACAAACATGGTGATCTAACCGTCCTCGAAAATGTCATCCAATAGCGGAGTCTCCATCGTTTGGGGCACTAGAACGTTACAGCAGCCGTGGAGAAACTTCTCACAGGGAAAAAAAACAAATGTGGACTGTGGAGGGTGTTAGCAATGACGCTAGCACCCATCTTTTGTCCCCCGAGTCCTCTCTCGCCCCCCCCTCACGTTCAGAAAAGGGAAAGTCTGACATCAAGCGTCACGGCAATGGCTTTGGTTACTAACACGACTACGGAGGTAACTATGTATGTATTGTAGGGCGTGGGATGCCCAGCCGCTACCGGCAAGTTTACCACGTTTTTCCCCAAGGGCCAAGGCTTTACCAATGCAAATCGTCCCGGCTGGGCAATCAACTTCAATTGGAGGCGGGAATAGCAGCGAGGTCTTGTTCCCCAATACCAAGAGATATTCTTTCAACCCCAGTGACAGTTCGTCAAAATAGCTGCCGTTGCATTGGAAGCCTTTAGCGACATTGCTTAAAGAATGGGCCGGGTCCAGAATCTCTCCGCAATCATGCCACGCCCACAGACACGGAAAGACGATCACTCCGCATTCCCCCGCAGGTTTTTGGTTTTGGCATCTCACTGTGAGATCTTCAGAATAAGCATACAAACAAAGTGTAAAGTTTAGCTTAAAGGCAATAAAGCTAGAGGCCGGGGACCCCCCCCTGGATCTCCAGTCCGTTTGGGTTGTCTTTAGTAAAAAATTCGGACCGGTTCTTTTTCTACGACCGATGGACTCCACTGGCAAGGAGCATGTTCCTCTATTTAGACTCGTTCGTGTGGGTTGGTCGAGTAATTGGTCGAGTAAGGATGACATTCACTGCATTCTAGATGGCTGGACTGATACCCACTACCTCCAGGCTGCCAGATAAACTCCCTGTATACCCCAGGAGCCCCGTCTAATACGGTGAGCATGACCCCAGAACTTTGTCCTCCCTTGCAATGTCAGTGTCAACTCGTCTCGTCTTTCGCTTCGCCTTCCCCAATATGGTTATGTGGAGGCAATTTGAACCTCAACTGCCCTATGAGGATTTGGAGCTGCTGATGATAAAGAATTTGCGTGATGCGGAGATGACACGATGCCAAGGCGAATAATTGGGGAATGAATTCTTTTCTCTTCATGGGTTTTGTTGTCACGTCCAGTATCGACCCCAGATCTTGTACTCATCCTGAGAGCCACGGAACTGAAACTGCACCTCCGTAATGTCCTGGAAACCCTCCTTCATCTGTGGCGGCTTAAACCTGCTCGCGAAGCCTGTAAATGCCATCTTGGGTAAGATCTGTCTTGACTCAGGATTCAATGTCGTGTTTAGCGCCCGCACAGCGTTGTTGTGTTCGCAAACTTGGAGAGGAGTTTTGAACCACACACAACGGATAGAGATGCCGAATTTCTTGGCAAGTTCTACCCAAATAGTCCTGGTCTCTGGATCGGCATTGGTGTTATCTGCAAAGGGACCAGGTTAGCGCGCCTTTTGGGTGAGGGGTGGTGTGGGAATGGGGTAGGCCTGGGGTAGTAGAATTTGGAGAAAAACGCACCAACGGCAATGGATTTACCCGCTTGGAGATGCTCCCTCGCCGCCTGCACGCACTTGTCGCGTGTCTTGAGCTGGTCCTGGTTGATGCGCTCGTACCCCAGAGGCTTGAGGGATTTCCAGTAAAACGTCGACTTGCCAGCCCCGGGTGGCCCACAGAATAGGATGATGTCCTTGTCGTTAGTCCTGTCAAAGGTCACGACGGAGTTCCCCGATTCAGCATCGTCGACGAAGGGATGCTCGGACAAGTCGAATTCACGAGCGAAACTCCGAGGCTTCTGGCCGAGAAAGAACTCTTCCGGCGTCTTATACCGTATTCCGACGTTGTGCGCAAAGTTTCTGTCCGAACAGCTAAAGTCTTTGGCAGCGGCCGCAGCGCCGTCTGGGCCTTTCCCCAACGTTGCGGTGCGACCCCCTGCATCGCCGACGAATACGCTGTTCCCCAGATCGATCTCGGATTCCGAGATGTCGTAGTCGTCGCAGAGTTCCTTCCACATGCCTGTTCTCGGTTTTCGATATATATCGTGCTCGGTCGCCGCGTAGACGCATGTCGGAAGGTTCAAACTATTGAGGACGGCGCTGCATTTCTGTTTAAATTCGGTAACTCGTTTCTGCGCAGTGGCTTTGGGTGCTTTGGACTTGGGGTCGAAATGCAGCGTCAACCCTGCCTGGTTTGACAAGATGACGACTCGATATCCATCTTGATACAGCTCTCGAAGTTTGGCGGGGACCGAGTTGTCCCACCATTTCCAATCTGTCCCGCTGCTTGCATGTTTCTTGCCTGAGGCTGTGGAGATGAGTGTCGAGTCTAGATCAAAAGCCGCTATCTTCCTCCTCTTTATTGTTCTATCTTCCTTGACTCCATCGAACCGGCCGACCAGGAGAGTCGCAGGGGTATCGTCGTTGGGACTTCGCTCAGACCAGATAGTAGGGTCCTTCGGTTTCTGCGATGCTGGAGTGAAGAAGTTTGCTACAGCGGTCTCTAGGTAGGCCATGTTAGCTAATCGTCCAACGATAACCTAAGATTCTGCGGCATGGAAAATAACGCTGCTTCTGGGATTGTGCACTCACTGGTTGTGCCGCTCTGAAGTTTGCGTTTGAGGGGCGGCGGAGAAACAGGAGCATCAGAGGCTTTGCGCTTGGGTATATCGCTTGAAGGCATTTTTGCGCTGGCCAAAGCGGTTGCATCTGGTCGTGTTGTGATATGTCGTCGCTGTTGTTGATGGACGTTGAAATGCCGAGGCGTTAGTCGGGTTCAGTAGCCAACCACGAAAGCCACGCCAAGCCAGCTAAATGCAAGCACTTAACCTACAGTCTTGCAGTTGACACGGAAGATCGTAACAGATACTCGCAATATGGGGTGACTAGGCTCAAAAATATAGACAATAAATTTGCTTCACTATGATTCCTACATTTTCGAAGCTTCAACACTTCTTATCCGTCTGGGGATGCATCATATCTTGTTGGATTTCAATGTTGGACCCTGAATTCGGACGCGTAATTAGCTTGGATTTGGTGCCAACGCGTAAAAAGTCGCGAAATCACGTGTCATCAAGCAAATTCAAGCTTGAGCTTCAAGCTCTGGTGGGGTATTTTGAATGCATTGTTCACCAACAGTTCAAATAACATTCCGCCTCAATACACATCACATGGCATCATCTCAGTAAAATAATAGCCCTTGTATGATATTCGGAACAGACTACACAGCGACTGTTTGAACTTGGCGAATCAGCTGGCGTCAATTGACAAGTTGTCAAAGACATAGCCCCTCACCCGCTCCGTGGACCAACTTTCTCTCTCAAGCATCAACTCTAACCAGGATCATCGCAAGACCAACAAACCAAGAAGACAGCACAAAAATCATATCAAACACAGTTGGCAACAAAAGGTCTTCTTCGCTCCCGCCAAAATGCACGAGATCTTCCTCACAGCCCTCATCGAGGACAAAGACTTCACCTCAGCTTGCGCAGTCCTCGGCGGTCTCACAAACATGGACCCATGGGAATCAATCCAGCGCGTCCTCTACTTCCAAGGCCCCCAGCGCCCCATGGGTATCTCCAACCAGAGCTCTATAGAAAAGCCCATACGGAATAATAATGGGTTCCTTTGGAAAGAGCTTCACCAGAACTTGACCAGACAATCCTTCATATTGCAAACGCGATATGATGTGCTCAAAGATCGCGACATGAAAGCCAATGCGCCGCCGATGGATCTTGATGCGACGCAGGGTATCTTGAGATGGACAGATTTTCCTGATCCGCCGCGTGGACAGCCTTTGCTTACACAGCGGAAGAAGGTTGAGCTTTGGGATCAGAAGAAGTTACCTTCAATCATGCGCGACAACAACCACATGTAAGAATACCCCCATCCACAGCGCAATTATCTCTAACACGGCGTAGATTCAAGACGGAAACAATTGAAGAAGTCTATCGCTTCTACAGAGATGACATCGAGTTCTGTCTAACACGTCACTACTTCCTCCAACCTCTACAACACTACACGCCTATGGAATCAAAACAGCAAGCAACCATTCCAATGGGTAGTCTACCGCCCTGGGAATCTCTCACACCCGTCGATCAGCAGAAGCGATGGTTCCTCCAGGTCAAGGCACATGTCGTCCAGGATAATAAACCGGACGAGATTCGCAAGGCCCAGGATCAACTACTAGCTGTGCGGAGAGAGCTCGATGGGGTTTTCGAGTTCCGGGGCATTGATCGCAAGGTTCACGACACCAGGGTCATGCAACAGATGCAGGGGGTTCAGCAGTTGCCGCAGAAGGTCACGGTTGGGAAGTAGGATGTCCATAAGCAGAAGAGGCCGTGCGTGCTGTTTTGAGACTGCCCACTTCCCGCATGCTGATGGGGCACTGACTGCATTTGGGGCAGAGACAATGGGCGCGTAGCATACAATGATGCTACACTCAATTAATAGACGATACCCGGTATGATAGATGGTAGGGTCGCCTAACTATCACTACCTTCTGATCACATTAAACCGTTCACACGGCTTCATTCCCATGCTCTAGTTCCTCAAAGTCATTGTGTCAGGATCATCTGCAATGCTTTCATCCAGCTCCATTTTGTGAACTACCCATGCTTCATTTGTTCTTCCACGCCTGATCCGCATCTGCACAAGTTAGCACAATCCCTCAACGACTCCCACCATACTCACCCTCATGAACAACCGGACTAGGAATATCCTGCCTCGCCTCCTTCTTCACCCTCCAATCCGTCCCAAACTTCCTATCCCTCTCCCCCACGTGCCTCTCAAAGTCAAACTGTTCATCCGCCGTAAAACTCGTCATAAGCTTCGGCTCCCCCAACGGCAGCGTATCACCGCGATCCGTCTGCCACAAATGATACACCTTTCCATACAGCTGCACAACCTGGTCCATCTCGTAGTTCTCAGCTACTTGCCATGCGCTCTCGGGGACCGCGCGGTTCGGCATTATGAGCATTCCTGATTTCACTTCGTAGACGTGCGAGTGCCAGAGCTTGCGCTCTTCTTTGTCGAGGGTTTCGTAGAGTTTGGGGGTTATCATGTATTCGATGCCGATGAGGCGCGCGTTGGGCTCGTCGGAGTCGTAGAGGAGACATTGGCGGACGTCCTCGTCTGCTAAGGTTAGCGATTGAACGGGGGTGTTGGTGAGGGACGTACTTAGATGGGCGCAGTAGTGATTTGTCTCAACGAAGCGTGAGGGATCATCGGCGTATGCATGAAAAGCATTGAGATGAGCGCATATATGCTTCACTGGTCGAAATTCCTACCATCGAATGAGTTGAAGCTCTTGAACCGCTCTAGAAGTAACTTGCCTGCGTCACAGCAGCACCAGCAGTGAGGACCTGGTTCTTGGCCGAAAGAGGCTTTCCCATGCCATCATTAGTAACAGGGATGTTCTTTTCCTCAGCCATATCGATTGTCGTCGAGTTAAGATTTTGCGATCGCCAGATCTGAACGTGACGGTTAACGGCTGATACCTCTAAATATAGCCCGGTCAAGTTTACGTCATAGACTGATGCGAGTTTGTTTGATACAAAACATGTTTCATTGGAAGCTTTTGTAGTACGTAAATATGAGATTCTTTGAGGTTCATTGTGATTTGTTGAAGCGTCAGTATGACGAGGTGATGACCTTCCGATGTCGTCTCGGCGCCGATGGTCCACTTCCTCGGTCGGAGATTATGGGGGCTTGTCCGGCGACCGGAGCTTACCCTAAAGCCGTGTCTATGATCGTGATGTCCAGAGGGCACAAGAAGACTTCTGGTATTAAACTGAGATACTTAAAATACTTAGTCTAAGATCCTATAAATCTGTACTAAATTATGTTAAGTTTACCCAAGTTCACTAAGCTTACCTAGGCTTTTTAACATCTAGGATAAAGGTCCCAAGGTTTAGAATTCCCATGGGTGTCTTTTTCTTTCGCGTGAGTAAACACATACAAGGACCAGATCTTTAATCTTAGACGTCAATTTATTGATCTAGTCTAACACAGCTGACTATGGGAGGTATCTACTCTACTATCACAACAAGCCTGCCCGTAGCAAGAAAATCTCAATAGTAACAACTCTACCCACTAGTCATCCAGATCAGTCTTTCGCATTTGGTCCAATGTATTCCGTGATACTCTTGTCCAATACAAATCACAAACTCAAAACTGCAAAACTCAAGATCCAGTTGCTCACAAGTCTACTTCTTGCGAGCAAATCGTCGCTTGCGCTCCTCAAGCACTTGCTCTTCTTTCTCTCGACGGATGTCCTCATCAGTCCAGGGTCGAGCCTGCATGTAGTAGAAGTCGTTAATCGCGTCTTCACGATCACGATCATCCTCGATGGTCATAATCTTTTTGTACGTATCCTCTAAGTTTTCGGCCATAGAAACTTCAACGTTGCCACCTTGTGCAACGAAACCTTCAACACCAGCTTCTTCGTAGGGGATCATACCAAGATTGGTAGGGTTAAGAGTGAAATCGGTCGCCTCATAGGTAATAGCGATACCAGAAGCGGCAGGATCGAGTGCGGACTCAGTCGCCTCGTAGGTAGCCGTGTCGAAAGGAGTAGGGCTGATTGCGGACTCAGTCGCCCCAGGGTTGGACATGGTAGCAAAAGTTGGGCTAGGAGTGAAGGTAGCTGCCTCGGGATTAAAGGTTATGGTTGAGCGGCGACGCGGGGCTGGAGTTGGGGTGGGAACCTCCTTCAGAGAAGGGCTGAGCATCCCGCCCAGGGACCCGATGCGCTGATGGCTATACACACCAACAGCCTGCGGATTTTGAGAGGTAGGGGACTGGGGGGAGTCGGGGTTGTTGGTCTCAGCATGCTGAGCGACCATAGGTTGGGTAGGATGAGGACCAGGAGTCTGGCCATGAGGGTAAATAGGTTCAGCAAGATAGTAGACCATAGACTGAGCTGGGGCTGGACGAATAGGTTCAGGAAACCCAGGCACAATAGGCTGGGGATGATAAGGGATAATGGGCTGAACAAAGTCAGGGCTGGGGGGATTCATCGCATGATGAGGTGCCATGCGAGATCTAGTCAATTCGTCGATTGGCTGAAGATGCTCAGGGCCGACGGACTGAATGAAAAAGGGGTCGCTACCCGGGTACAGAGCGCTGAAACCCTGGAAAGGTGACGATGTAGAGGCAACTGAAGCTACAGAAGTGCTAGTATCGCGAATTGGGCGCTGAGCAGCGTTGGGAGACGGGTCATAGCCCGAAGTTGTCTCACCAGGAATCTCATCAACGTCCTTGGACTCGACATCATCTGAAGTGCTCTCACCGGGGAACTCACCAGCGTCCTTATCCTGGAGAATACCGGATGGGCAGTGATACACACTAGTCTCACTGTCGTCGTCTTCCTTTGGTTCAATAAGATCAACAGGGTTAACTGGATCAACAGGATTAACCGGATCAACAGGACACATGAATCCACCAAGAAGGCGGACATATCCAGGAGGGGCATCCTCGCGGGGGCGAACAGTTAAGGGTTGAAGACCTAGGGAAAGGTTGGTCTGAGAAGAAGCAATGTTGACATCTTCAGGCTGAGGAGAATCAGGAGACTGGTGAGTGACTGTCTCACGCTCGAGAGGGTCAGTCTGGGTAAGGCTAGTTGTCTCCGGGAGAGTGTCGTTGGTGGGAACAAGGTCGTCACCCTTGGGAATAGGAAGACTATCAGACATGATGAAAGTAGTCAAGAGACTCTTCGTGTTGTTGGTTGTTTCGTCTTTGAGTATGATAGGGTTGTTGATGAGGTTGGGGTTGTGTTGGTAGATAGTTGTCAAGATGGAAGAAGGTTGAACAGGACGTGGGAAGAAGTGAGATTTGCTTGGAAGCGTGGCAGCGTTTGAGATTTGAGATGCTCGAATACCACAGTCAAAGAGACTTCGCAGCTGTAAAGGGGGAATGCATCACATTGGAGCTGTTGCCAGTGCTCTTCTTTCCGTTCAAGCGGAAGCCTAGAGCTGCCTCAACTCTACATGCCGGTGGCACATATATCGCCTTCCATTCATTGGGTCTTTCAAGCAGGACTGTTTGTTGATAGTCATCGAACACGATCGTTGTGTTGCTTGCAGTGGCAGGTCATCAAGGTCAGTCAAACGAATAGTCCAAATCGCAGACGAACACGGAAAGGAATCGAGTTGGAGCTCATGAGCATTCAATATGCCGATAGAAATGCTATTCTCAGTAAGATAAATAGAAGATTGACGACCTGGAACTTAACATCGTCAAGTCGATCCAGGTCCTGGGACGATTGACCACGTCTCTCCCGTAAACACCAATGATCCATCTTGTCTCAATTTTTCCGGATCAAGGTAAATCTTCACATCAACATTCGTCTTATCAACATTCGACACTCTCGCTATCAAATAAATCGTAGGCGATGCCGCCGGCGAAAGTGTCGTATTAGAATTCTCCTGCATCTGCACAGCCCATCAGTTAAATACCATAAAAAAATGCCGAACGGAAGCTGTGAACACTTACCCGTTGATACTGCCGCTTACTCATATAAAATGGTGTTCGGCTATGTCCCGTTGTAGACTTGACCTCAATCAAGAACAGCGGCTTTTTGTTCTGCCAAGCTGTTTTGTCGAGATACCCTTTGTCTGCCAAATGATTCGTCAATACCCGCTTTCGATCAAAGTACACAATGTCGGCTGTTTCTTGGGCGGTCCAGGGGAGCATGTCTGAATAGTCGGGATGGATGGTGATGAACTTTCGCATCTGGCTTTGCCAATTGTCGCGACTGAAGCGAGGTAGTGGCGGATCCAAGTTGTGAAGAAGTTCAAAGACCTGTAATCATGTAAGTATTCTGTGACAGAACAATAAGTAGTGGTAACTTACAAATAGTTCACCGAGAGCTCCGATTCGCATGTCTCGTTCAGGAAGGCCATGCGATCGGAACTGTCGCGATAGCTCAATCTCTTCTTCATCTACTTCTGGCAATGCACCAAAGAGCCCCGACATATCATAAGCACCCTTACTGGGCAGGGACGCTGTGTTTGCCGCAGAAATGACATTGTTGACCAGTCCCAGGTATTCTTCCTCGTCTTCGATGGTAGGATGTTGCGATGCTTCACCAAAGCTCTGGAACAGGAACGCTGAACTGGGCTGTGCCGTAGGGGAAGAGCCAAAGATAAATGCTGGCTGACTCGCTGATCTCGGAGTTGACTGTAAAGACTCATGCCTGCCTGTGTTCCGATGAATGTTTGATGATGTTCGCCTATTTTGGCGGAAGTATTCGGCCGTGGAAGATGTTGGGGTAAACAGTCGTCGTCCGGTGACGGATGAGTTTGATGTCGCTGGACTTCGCTGTCGAACAGGAAGGTCTGATAGTCTTGGGGGAGATCTCAGGTTGTCGAATGTTTGAAGCATAGAGTCTTCGTCGCTTGAAATATCGTCTTCGTGAATCTCTGGCTGTGCCAGGAATCGAGCAATGGGGTCTTCCTCTGCCTCTCGAGAGACAGTCTCATCGTGTGCCTCCAGCGCTTCATGATACGCAGTGGCATCATGTACATCCGACTTTTCGACATCAACATGCTCTCCTCCAGTGACATCTCCAGCCTCTTCCTGAGTCGCTTGGCCACCCTTGTCCTGAGGGATGTCCACCTCGACAACACCCTCCGCCTCCAGAATCTGCGCCATGTTGATGAGAGGCGCGTTCAAGACTGCGTTCACGATCTGGACAGCTTTGGAGCCAGCATGTTTGACCTGTAAAGTAACAGGGTCTGTCATCATCCATTCTAGGAACCGTCTCGGAAGAGTCGAAAAGTAACAGAACCCTTGCGTCTTGGGATCACGTGGCACGTAAATCTTGAGGCTGCAGCCGTCTTCGCGTATGTGAAGCTCGCTCCTATCTTGTATATGCACCAGGCCATGTCCATCCTGCGACAAATGGAGTTCGGATGAGATGCCATCCGTTTCGTAGACCTCTGCACCCATCAGGATCCAGTAAAGCTCCGAGCTGTCCTCTGTCCGAGGGCTGTTGAAATGCACCGCGATTCTGCAGAAGCACTTAGTAGCTATTCGTGCCGTGTTCAGCCTGCAACTCACCTGAACAGACCAGCTGCCTTCTGCCTGATCTCCCTGTCTGGGTACTGCAGCTTGTCCATTCGTCCACCAGCCACAGTAGAGATCTCCCGCACAGAAGTAGACAAATACCGAGACTCCAGGTCAAGCCAAGAAAGAAGTGACCGTAACCGACGAACCTCGTCCAAAGTAAAGTCAAGTATTTTGGCCTGGGGAGCGAAGATATCGCCAAGAGCCTTTCGGTCGGCAATAGCGAACTGTGTCCTGCCAGACTGTAGCTTCACTGAGTTATTCGGATACCTCACAGGAAAGACTGTTCCTTGAAAGATGGGTTCTTCATCTGGTGGATCAACTGCCGTGTCGAGTAAAGAATTGAGTGCCCAGATGGTTTCCTTGACAGCAGGGATTGATGGTGGTGGCACTCTGCTGCCCATCTCCTTAAGTTCGTCGTAGGCCATGTCCAGCGTGAGTTCTTGTACACCGAGAAAATTGACGAAGAAATCTTCCAGATCTGGGTAAAGATCGTTGAGAGCTACTCTGCCTCGGATTTGCGTAGCGCTCGACCATAGACATTCACCGACTGTGTACCAGCGGCTTACGTTTCCAACGTTGAAGTAGATCAGTGGCTCTTGGGCAAATGTTTCCCTACAAATCTGTTAGATGATAGTGTAAGACGGGAGAAAGTTCATACCTGAGCTTTGTGGCATCAAAATTCATCATGCCAAACCTCTCAGAGTCCAAGGAACTGTACAGGTCATTAACCCAGTCAAAGTCTTCACTCTTCAAGTCTTTCAATCTCCGTAGCTCACTGAGGTAATCTTCCCACGAACAGTCTTTGACTCCGAGCGCGGTCTTGAAGAATTGTCGTAAAATATCGAGATCCTCCGCCGAGCGATGGAAAACGGTTCGATAGAGGTGGGCGAGTGGGTATGCCGTCTGCATGTCTTCTCGGGCGTTCCACAAACATTTCTCGGATGATGTCCATGTGGCTGGGCTCGAACCGTGTGCAGGGATATATATGAGGTTCCCGTCATTGATTGCTTGCCTGTGTACGTTAGTAAGTCATAGAATCAGGCTTCTAGCAAATGGAAACGAACCGTGCTTCTTCTTGCGCATCGAGGAAGCTATCGGCTTCCCGACATCGGGCATGAATGACTTCATAGAGATCTAGCACTCTGGCATTCCGACGCACTCCAGCAGCAGCATTACTGTAGCGGATGGTTCTCAGAATGGTCAGATAGAACTGGAGATCATCAGTGCACCCAACCCCGAGATCATCGACTAAGAAACCCCATTTTGCACGATACGTGCTCGAAGTAATTGATTCACCCAAATCCAGAAACACAAATCCTTCATCCTCAGCATAGCGCGAGTGCTTCCCTTCAAGCTCGGGCAGAGGCAAGTAAGTAGTCGAGAGTGGCTCAGACAAAGCAAACTCATCTCCTCCTTTGCACACGACCTCGACTTGCCGCAACTCTCTTATGACATCAGTAGATTCCATCACCTTTGTTCTCTCAACATCCCAGACTCGCTGGAGAGCCCCCAAAAGGCATTCCGGTCGGTGCTGCTCGATGTAGCGAAAGGCAGAAGACAGTTCCAACTTTCGGTCTGGGCCTTTCTTGGTAAGTCGCAGTTGAAGCCGAAGTCGGAGGCGTAACTGGAGCCATTCATCCCATCCCCATGAGTAACCTGCTGGGGTAGCTGGCTTTTCTTGGACGTAGTCGTGATGGAGAAAAGGAGCCGGAAAGCCGGGCGCATCTCCTTGAGCTTTGAACAGTTCGCTAGGTCCATACTCGTCGCCTGTTGTGAGGTAGACATCATGTTTAGTTGGTAACCGTGCTCTCATGTTCTGGTCATACACATGGTAGCCACGCAACTTCGCTTGATCCTCATTCTCCTCGAGCAGCACCTCAGAAAGGTACAAGAACTTGAGATGGGCGATGGATGCTGCGAGAGCACCCGCATCGGCGACCGGCTTGACCGGCTTCTTGAGGATCAAAGCTCTCACATCCTTCACAAGAGCTTCAATGACGCCAAACTTGTCAAACAGAGCACGCCGATCAGGGTTGCTGGCTGCTTCCGAATCGACAAGACTTAGATCAAGGTCGTCGGGGATTGCGAGGCTGCCCGAAGCATGTGAATAGTACAGTGGCCCGCTGCTTGACGAAACCCAGGTGCCATTTTCGAGAGGGATGAATCGAAGTTGTTTGAGGCGATCTTGGGCGGGACCTACTGTCGCGGTGTTCTTCAACAAGATAAGTGCTCGTGCTGCAAGTGAATGCCATTCGTGATCCGTAGCGGGACTCTTCATCCTCGAACCCTCGGTATCCTTTTCGAGATCCTTCTCAACACGAGTGATCGCATCCAAGGGAGACAAACTTTCTAGTCCATATGGCTCCAACAGTTTCAGATCATCACGCGTATACTCTTTCGCAAGGTAAATTTCCTCGTCAAGATCCGTGAAAAGGGGATCACCGTTCTTATCACGCAACCATGGCTGAAGACGACAAAGCTTGTGTATGTAATCCAGACTTCCAGTACCAAGCGTCCGAAGCACTTTGAATTCTTGTATGCGCCCTTCGATACGGTCGAGAAGACCTAACCAGAAGCTATCCCAAGGATAAGAGCCTCGTTGCGGGAGCCAGCGCATCCATTGGTACTGGAGTATCGGGTGCTGGCAGAACTCCTCGATGGCTTTGATGAAACAGTCTGCGATGCCGTTCAAGAGACCAAGGTTGCGGAGGGATCCAGTGACTATGCCTTGTCGACTGGCTTCGGTGACGAAATCGGTATGGATGAGGAACTGTGTAAAATGCGATTAGTCTCCGGTAAGCGAGGGCATCTTGTTTGGGTAGCATTGTTTAAGTTGGTGGTAAGCATGAAGAAGCCCACAATAAAGCCGGCATTGTGACAAGCCCTCATGGATCGTAGTTCTGCCGTGATGGGTGCTAGATTCTAACATACCTTAAAGCCCATCGGCCGCATGGGAAGAAACGCAAAAACATCTTGGTTCTCGACAATCGGTGCACCCGAATCCGCTAATGGGAATGCCAGCACAACCTCCGTAGACGAATCGGCACGATCCTGCTCATCGGAATACGTTCTGTTCTCGCTCTTGGGAATATTCTCCGCAACATGCTTCGTAACATGATACTGCCTTTCCTCCACGCCCTCAGATGTCTTTTTCTTCACAGTAACGGGGTTACTCCCATGAAGAGAGTATGTTGTGCTCGATGTTTGACTGTCGTTCTCATCGAAGAATGAGACTCGCACCTTGCGAAGTTTGCGAAGGAAAAGTAGGATCGTATGTTGCAGGTCTTGAAACTGAAGTCGGATGGTCTCGCGCTGCCTCACATCCTCCTCAGGATCATCACTCGTATGAAGGAACAACGTAATGCGAGTCGAAGAGCCTCCTAGTGACTCATCTGCATCTTCCCACACTGGTGTAACCATGCCGAGACCGGAGTCCCCCTTGCGATGGGTGAACGAGAACGAAAAGTCGTTTGACTGAATGTGAACCTTCCAAGCCGCCATAAACACGGACTTGAAGCCAATGCCCTTCTCGCCAATGTACCCAGCTGCCCCAACCTTTGAACTTTTGCCGATTGCGCAAATGGCCTTGAGGTTATCATGCGTGAAGCCGTTCTCATTGCACTCAATTGCCACCTTGTCTGGCCGAACTTCGAAAGACACATATGGATCCTGCCCATTTGAGAGCGCCGTACTATAGTTATTGTCGTCGGCATTTTGGAGCAACTCAAAGACAAACCGGGCATTGCTTGTGTAGAGATTTCGTGCCAGCCTGCCATATCGTCAATAGAATACTCGGAAGCCTGTGTTTGAGATAAAGTACACACGTCAAGACAGCCGAGCCTATCATCTCATCCTTTCGAAGGAGAGCTTCCTCCACCTCGCGCCTAAGCTCGGGGTTAATCTCTCCAATCCGCGCAAGCTGCTCTTCGCCAAGATAGCCGCGCTCTTTCGCAATCTCCTTCACCAGATCCTGAGCCGTGCGCTGGCCCGGCCCGGACTGGGGAGTATTGGTGGACATCTTCATGCGCGGCCCAGCGGAGCCTGGACCCCAAAGTTATCGTAAGTAGATTGACGCAACATGTAGCGAAGAGAAGCAAAGACAAGCGGGGGGAAAGACTGCCAGATCTGTATGTTTATCAACCGTCTCGCCTAGGAAAATGTGTGGTTTCTTCCTACCGCTCTCCTCGTACGAGGCCGGCCGGAAAGGCGCGTCAGAAGACGATGCAGGGGCTTTCAGCTTGAGACGCAGATGAGGGAATGATTGGCCCAAAACATCGCCAAGGTGTCAGACTCCCGAGTTGATCCTAGCCCATGTGGCATTTCGCTGTTGTTTTGCTTTTGCCATGAAACGCATTGAGTAGCGAAAACTCTGACGTAGCCTGTAATTGACACGCTGAGAGCACCCAATTATGATAAGTAGATGGAGTGCTGCCGTTGGTGACCTCTCCGGCGGATTGAGGATCAAGAGGATGTCATTGGAAACTGGCTGTGAGATGCGGAAACATTCTGGGGGAGACCCCTGCCCGCCCGCCGAAAATTCACATTAGTGCCTGTAAACCCTGGGCATTTCCGGCGAGGGACAACACTGGAGGCTAACGTAGACTTCACTGGGGCATGTCAAGAAGAATCAGGACGGCTCGAGGTCATTTATTTCGCGTTTTACATTACTAAGTTATAGTGTAAGTCACATTGGAAATGAAGAATAACTTGCACACGCCACGGTCTGGGTCGAGAGGTGGGATACTCGTGTATGGTACTGTGTTCTGTCTTCTCTGCTGAGCCAAAATATGGCTCACGACTTTTCATTCAATTACACTCCAATCATCCATCTGAAAAGACCAAGACTACCCATGTTACTCTTCATCCTCCCCCAACAAGTCGTTGTCCCCCGGATTGATGCTTAAGCCTTAGCCATGAGGAAGGCCTTCACTTGGGCAAACATCTCGGCGGTCTCAAGAAGCTTCTCAGCATTGTTTGGATCGTAGGAGAAGTTGACGGCACGGCGAGAAACATCGACAACAGGAGTCTGTGCCCGCTCTTGACCCTCTCCACTCTCGTCGACGTTGACCTCAACAGCTGGCTTGTTTGGCTTCGTGGAGTTGATGGGAGAATTGCCTGGGGCCCAGCGGCTGGTGGCAATGCCAACCTCTTCGGGGTCCAAGATGTTCTTGACTTCTGTGGGTTGATGTCAGTGACAGTTGAGATTAATGAGGGAATCTTCTTACCAGAGTCGGAACCGTGATCCTTGGTGTTGTAACCTTGTTCACCAGCGGGAGCAGTGTTGGCACTCCATTCATCAGCGGTAGCGGCGTTGGCAGCGACACCAGAGTTGACAGGCCACTCCTCAGCAGGAGAAGAAGCAGGTTCAGCAACAAGTGAATCAGTGAAAATAGGCCCGATCGGAGACGAAGAAACATCCTTCATAGCGGAATTACCAGGGTCAGAGAATCCACCATCATCCTTTTCAACGGTAGGCTCAAGCTCCGCGGATTTGGAACTAAGCTCGGTGGCGTGCTCATGGGTAGGGTCGGTGAGTCCAGCACGCTCAGCAGCAACACCCGCACCAGACTGACCAGCGTCGTCGTCGAAACGGACATGCTGGGTGATGTTGATAGCCTCAGCAATAGGAGTAGTGGACTCAGTAGTGGAATCAGCATGGTAGGGGCATGCAGGTTTGTTGAGCCAAAGCTCAGAAACGAGCTTGGATCGCTCCTCCCAGCCATTCTGGGCATCGGCAGAGCGAAGAAGGACAGACTCCAGGATCTGCTGAGCGGGGATGCCGTTGCCAACTCGGTGCTCACGGGGAGTACATTCAGCGCATCGGGCCTTGACAAGCTCGTTAAGGTTGATTCCCTTGGTCGGAATCTCACGGTCGATAGCGCCACAAGAGCCAAAGAAGCAAATGCATTTGCCCTTGGCAGCGTCACAGACGACGCGGTCCTTCGCAACGAGGTGAAGCTTTGCGCAATAGAAGGCGAGGACAGGGGCCACCACCGGAGCGCACTGGGCGATGGTGATGGTCTCGCGGCACATCGTGGCGACGAGACGAAAACAGGGGAGGGAAAGCGGGAGGCGCGTGAGAGTGAGCTGCAGAGACAGGATATGAGAGAGGGAAGATGAAGGAAAGGTCGAAGAGATACTTACTGTCGGTTCAAAAAAGGAAATGCTCAAGATATCTTGTGCCTTGAGTGCGGTGGAGACGAGAAGGAAGAAAGGAAGGAAGGAAGGAGGAGAGAGGAGGGGGAAGGGAAAAAGGCTTAGAGGAGGGGCCTCGCGTGTGAGCCCTAAAGATCAGGCAATCACGAGGTGAATTGTAAATAAAAGAAGGAGGAGGAAGGAAAGAGAAGCCGCTAGTGGGAGTGCAGGCACTGACGAGGCAACAGCTGTAATTCATAGAAGTTACAGTGGACGATAGGGGGCTGGCCGGTGACTCGAGGTCTGAAAGTGCTAAAGGGCAGATAAACATGGGACGAAATGAGTGACTGAGGGAGCTAAGAGCGATATTTGAGTGCTCGGATGCCCTGCATGTGCACCCAAGGTGAAGACGGGGTGGAAACCAGAAAGACGAGGTGATGGTGCAGCTCCTGAGGAACTCCTTATTTGCTCTTGATGTTTTGATGCAGTGAGATCCATTTGGAGCTCTGGTGCCTGAGTAAAGTGTTGCCATAAATTCGTCTAAAGACTACCTTAAGTGAATATCATATCTCAAGGGTGATATTTGTTTGATAGTGTATCTATGCGTTGGGATTGATGGCAATCTGATATGTGCATTTAGGCCTATACACTCTCCAGCTCCACACCTAGGTAACTAAGGTACTTTATTTATAAAACCACAAGCAGAAGAAAAAGGTATTTACGAAGACTGCCCAATAATTTGCTTCCGTGCAGGCTCACATTTGTTGTGTTCATTGTCGAGTGTTGCCGAGTGCATGGTAGATGCCTTTGGAATTCCAGAAGAATTCTCAATGTTTTCCGCTTTTGATTGCCCCTACGTGTATTATCAAAGCAACAGTCCACAAGAAAGGGATTGTACCTAGCCCCGCTTCCACGGTCATGGGAAAAGTACCCAATGAAAGAAATCTGTTTGTGTGATGGCAAAACACTACCTAGTGACACTCGACGACCTTTCGCCCTTCGCCTTTACTACAATAATAAAAGAAAATGCGGTTATTCAAAGAAGTCATTTGCCTACGGAAGAGACAATAAATTCTCAAGATTCACATATGATACCGGTGTTTACTGCATGATGACCTTCACTCCATACAACCGTGGCAAACGGCGTGTTTGTCGTTGGTTTCCGCCGTGCCTCTTCGAGCCGCAAGCATGAAAAAGTAAGTCAGTTCAACTCAGACAGACCCTTGATGCAGAGCTAATTCTAGATAGCCGAGGAATCTGTTACCGGCGATCGTTTCTCCTTTCTCTCGACCAAGGACCGACCCCTTACCCATGAGACACCTACACTACAACGTTTCAGTGGTACAACTCCAAATGTACGAGTCGCTCAGAAATTCAGAACTTGGCTCAGTTTCAGGATCACTTTTGCTTTCCAAAAAGGTGATTCAAAGATTCCTGGACAATATCCACAACTTTCCCGAGGCCAAGCAAACAACATGCAGATTGAAAGATTTGCCTTTCATCTGATCAAAGGCTCAGACCTTGGCGCAATGATCAAGCCCGGCCAAGTCAACAGGCAACAGAATTAAAGACTGGGTCTTGTCCATACCAAGAAGCTCTTGTGGAACATGTCTTGTACTTTGGGGTAAATTGGGTCAGTTACACATATCTCCTCCCAGTCAGCCAGTTCAGTATCCAATGATCGATGTCCACAATGGGTAATCTGAGCGCTACACAGCTCGCCAAGTCAGAAGTTGAGCAGTTGAGTTGCCAATGCTTGGTAGCTTTGAGGTATGTAGTCAATCTCAACGCCACCAATCAAGCTCACGAGAACTTGGTAGAGGTCAAGGTAAGCTTGTCCTTAGTAAACCACCAAATCTGACCGACCATATCTGGCTCACTTCCACGTGCTCAATATCCGGGGTAAGCGAAAAACACCCAAAAGTCACACTTAACACCGAAAACTTGCTCCTGGAACGATTGAAGAATTGACGTCAAGTGCAATGTTTGGTCGACAGACTGTGACGCACGCCCAGACTAGCGCCAAGTCATCCTTGTCGTGGGAGGATCGCCCATTTAAGCTTAATCGAGACGGCTGACCAGGGTCTTCGCGCCGATGATCGTTCTTAGGGGAGACATAAAGGGCTTGGCAGATGATTTAACGTCGGCGGCTTGGAGCAGGTTTGCGTGAGGCTCTTTTGACTTTGTGTTTTGAGTTTGCGGGGGATAAGCGCTGATTGACTTTGGGCAGAACTCAATCGACAATTCTCCGACCTTGGACCACGGTAACGACGTGAACCAGAGCACCCCTGCTTGTAAAATAACAACAATATTGATGCATCGAGGCGGTCTTCACCGGAGAAACCACCACGAGAAAACACATATGCCGTCAGACGGTAACTTTAACTCCTGTTACATCCAATGCGTCATCGTCACACAGTCTCCCCTTAAAGGATTCGAGAGGCAGCAGCAAAGAGACATCTCACTTCATCTCACCTCTTGGACAACGTCATAAAATGTGTTGCCGAGACAGGGATACACCGAGCTTTGAGCCGCACACAGCCAAAGAATCCGACGATCATCTTGGCAGCCTCCACCCCTCCATCCTCAGTCTTCTTTGAACGTTTGCTCATCGCTGTGGAGTAAGCCTTCTCGAATCTTTTCCAAAAAGACATATAATAATTGGGCCATCCCCAGCTTCTGCGACTCTGTTGCATCCAAAGTACTCCCTCAACAGAATCCGGGGCCCCAGCTTCTTCCCAGACTCAGTTGCCAGTGACATTATCACCCTCTTGAGTGGCCTGCTTCTTACCTGCTGTGTGGCTTCTTTCAGATAAGCACACAATGCCTCTCCCAAGAGCCGACAGCGAGGCTCCGCCCGTCTACGACACGGATCATATTGGCCCCAACGACAGTCACCGCAACTCCAGTAGTAATGGTACTTTCGTGAATGATACCGATGGTGTCGGCTTCGGCCAGAGACGAGTCTCCAAGGCAACTCTTCTTCGCAACCCTTTGGCTGGCATGACTCGGGAGGAGGTCCTTGCTGACGTTGACGCTTTTGTCGAGTCCAAGGGCCTCACCGAGCACCGCGAGGACTTCCGAAAGGGAGCTCTTGTCGCTCAAGTCAACAACACCCCCGGTGGCTTTGAGAAAATCGAGATGCTGTCTGAAGATGAAAAGGCGGTTTTGAGAAAGGAAGAGACGTCTCGATGGCACCAGCCCTTTGCCTTGTACTTCCTCTGTACTCTTTGTGCCGGATCGGCGATTGTTCAGGGTATGGATCAGACCACCGTGAATGGTGCGCAGGTATGCTGAACCCATCTTGAAATTACTGCAAGTTTCTAACTATGATAGGAATTCTACTTTAAAGAATTCGATATCGGAACCGAGGACGTATGGATGAGAGGGCTGACCAACGGTGCTCCTTACCTTTGCTCTGCCGTTGTCGGTTGCTGGACCAGTCCGATTCTCAACAAGTATACCGGCCGCCGCGGAACCATCTTCATCTCTTGCGCTATCTCTACGATCACTGGCTTTTGGATGTCTGTCACTACCTCGTAAGCTTTAGATTATTTGCCTCAAGGCTTGAGTTCCCACTGACACCTGCTAGTCTCTGGAATTTCTTGTTTGCTCGTTTCATGCTTGGTTTCGCTGTTGGCGCAAAGTCCAGCACAACACCCGTTTACTCTGCCGAATCTACACCGAAGAACATTCGTGGAGCCCTAACTATGATGTGGCAGGTGAGAAAACCCTCAGTAGTGGTGGAAGATCATGAGCTGATTAATTTACAGATGTGGACTGCTTTCGGCATCGCCCTTGGCTTTGTCGTATGCGTTGCCTTCCAAAACGTCACTATAATCGGCGGCCCGAACTCTCCATGGCGATGGATGATGGCTTCGACCTCTGTTCCCCCACTGGTTGTCATGCTCCAAGTGTATTTTTGTCCCGAGTCTCCCCGCTGGTACATGGAACGCGGTCGCTTTGACAAGGCTTTCCGTTCAGTCAGGAAGCTTCGCTTCTCACCTGTCCAGGCTACTCGCGATATGTATTATGCTTACAAATTACTTGAGATAGAGCGCGGGGAACGAGAAGGTCGGAATCTGCTCAAGGAGTTTTTCACTGTACGCCGCAACAGACGTGCTGCTCAAAGTGCCTGGTTCTGCATGGTAAGATATCCAAACTCAACACACACCGCAATTACTAATAGATCACCCAAGTTCATGCAGCAGTTCTGTGGCGTAAATGTGATCGCATATTACTCTACTTCGATTTTCACCGATGCCAACTACAGCCTTTCTGAAGCCCTCCTCGTCTCCATGGGCGGCGGCATCATAAACTTTCTCTTTGCTATCCCTGCTATCTACACCATTGATACATTTGGACGCAGAAACCTCCTCCTGGTTACCTTTCCTCTCATGGCAGCGTGCCTCTTCTTCACTGGTGGAGTGTTCCAGCTTCCTGACCAACCTCGTGACCCCAAGATCGGCACTATCACCTTGGGCCTTTATCTCTTCATGGCAGTCTATTCTCCCGGCCTAGGACCAGTGCCTTTTACCTACAGTGCTGAAGCTTTCCCTCTCCATATCAGAGACATTGGTATGGCTTCTAGTACAGCTATCACCTGGGGCTTCAACTTCATCATCAGCCTCACCTGGCCAGCTCTACGAGGGGCCTTCTCTAACACTGGTGCCTTTGGCTGGTATGGTGCTTGGAACATCTTTGGTTGGATCTTCTGCTACTTCCTTCTCCCTGAGACCAAGAACTTGACCCTCGAAGAGCTCGATAACGTTTTTGGTGTTTCCAACAGAGAGCATGCTTCATACTATTGGAGGAAGCTGCCATGGTACCTCAAGAAGTACATCTTACGTAAAGATGTTCCTCCTTTTCCTCCTCTGTATGAGTTTGCTGCAAACGACGGAAATTATCCTCATGAGAAACCTGATACAAGCCATATTGAGGGAAACAACGCTATTGGAGGCACTCAGGACAAGGAACTATTTCCCGGACCCCGATGAGTAACTCAACCATGGCGTTTCTAGATGGGGAAGACTGATTTAATCCAATTATGCTGGCTATGATGCTTGTATTCGGTGTTCAATCAACAACGGATAGCCGTATGGTTTTCAATGTGTATTCGGAGTTTTATGCAGTTATTTAGGAGACTAGTAATGATATAATGACCATAAAGAACTCAGGCAAAGGCCAAAACGTAACAACATGTTACTATTGTTTCGCATACTGTCGACATTGAAATTGGCAACTGCTCTTTGGGTTTATCTGCCAATAACTAGCCACCACATACATCATAGGCTTGAATGTGCAGCTGAAGGGGCATTCAGCATCCAATGGCGGGTTTCTTATCACAGCCTGATCAGTTGTTGAGAGTGCATGATTGGTTTGGAGAACTACACAAACCCACCTTGACACCCTTTCGACACCGCTGCAGTAAGACGGGCTTGCATTATGGCGAGTAATAAAAGGAGTTTGAATATTTGAGCAGCAGGGAGTTAAAAATAGCATGGGCCAGAAGCGTGGTAATGGTAGTTTTGTACTAAATCAGGCTCCCGCACTTCTGGCTTTGATTTTCAATCTTTCATCCGTCCTCTACCTGCCGACCGGGAGCGACAAGCTTGCAATGGCTACTTCTTCGAGCTCATTGTTACTCAGTTGTGATACGCAAGTTGAGACGGAGCAAGATTTACCAAAGCAGAATTTATCGAAGACAGTCTCAACTTGGAGAGAAACATTCGGCTACAAACCATCAGACGAATCATCAGTAACTAGGGCATTCAAAGACACCTTTCATGATCTTAACTTCTTTGGAAAGCCCCACAAAAACAATCGACCATTCGAATTGAGTCTCGTCCGACATGTTCTTTGGGTCAGCTGCTGGAACTTATCTGTCCTCGGCCTGCTTATCTATTTATGTCTGTGGCCAGTGGGATTCAGTGATGAAGAAAGCCCCTGCCAGCCAGATGGAGAATTTCGGTTCGGTGGGTTGGATCGCCCTGGGAGGTTCGACTGGTGGTCAGTCAGGGGGTTCTTCCAGATCACACTCAGCTGGGGTCGCCTGAGTTTCGGGACCGCAAAGCTCATTGACGTTATCTGGGACTTGGTGAGTGCCCGCGACGAAGGGTAATCTGGTGATCTTCAGATTAACGTTGAGCTATAGGTTATAGGCCGAGGGGGCCAAACACTCATGGCTCTCGCATCATGGCGAGTGTTTGTCGAATATCTCTAACTCTCTCTGATTATGAAACCGGCGGCTTATAGCACAGTGTGGCTTATCAGGTTCCAGCAAGACAACTCCGTGCTTGCAACCTGGAAACTGGCCTCTGGCTTCTTCAAGATTGGCCTCGCATCCAGAAAGGTCATGTGCTTCATGATTTGGACAGCATTACTTATTCTTGCTTTCCCGACGTTCGCCAGCTCAATGACCGGATATACGCCGTACAACAGAGCTTATGTTAACAGCACCAGTGGAAAACTTATCCAGTTTCAAGCAATCGCCCCTATCGCTTATGTGATACGGGATGGCGATAGAGTCGATGGCCTGAGCAAGGACTATCCAGTGTTATGGAAAGGCAGTAAGACGATTCACGAGGCAAATACTCAAGTAACAAGCTTACAGGTTCTTCAGACTTGACAATGGCCTCTAGATATTCTACAGAGCTCTATGAAACGTGTAACGAGTTGGGAGGTATCGATAGCGTGCAAGCTGACTGCCAGCTGCAGAGAAATGTCTCACAATGTATGCGCCCCAAGTCTGTTTGTACTGGGTATTGACTGCTAGCTAGACGTTCAGCTTTATGGATTTGAGGGAAAGGGCAGTAACAAAACTACGCACGGCCAGAAAACCTATTTCCGTAACATGACCCTGGGCTGGCCTCCCCTCAATGTCAAGGCGTTTTATCTTCCTACCACGTTTTATTGGAACTTGACGGCCAATCATACCGAGTCGATATCCCCAGCACTCCTTAATCCTTATGGAGATCGTTCGGCATTGACGTTTCTTGTTGAGGATGAGATATACAATGTGAAGGACGTCCAATCCGAGGGAATATGTCAACCAATAAAGAATGGAGTATGTTCACAGTAGTATGAACTCATGATGGCACTAAAGCTGACACATATAGGACTCTATTGAATATCAATGGGGATTTTCCTTTCTTCAGTTATTTGTCATGACCGTTATTCTCCATTCGTGGAGTATTGGCCTTGTTGTTTTATGGACGACCGCACACTTGACGCTACAACGAAATGATATCGCAGCATCGCCTGAAGGCTGGAAGAGTCTTCTCGAAATGACGGACCGAATCAAAGAACAGTTGCTGTCTGCTGGAATGATTTGGGAAAATCTCACTGACAAAGAGCTGCAAGTCGAGATTCAGCTACTTCTCACTGGGGGACCAGTTCCTATATCCTCGGAGGCATCTGATCCAGAGAAACTCCTACCCCAAGGACATTTCAGTGTATGGCAATGGATAAGGAGGCACAAATTGCGTGTTGTAGAAGGCATGTACTTTGTTGCTTTCATTTGCCTGGAAAACACTCTTCGTTCTGATGGAATATACTATCACTTCGATAAGGGTACTTTCTGCATGGCGATTGTTTTGTACGCCACGGGAAGCATGATTGTCGCCTGTGCCTTAGGAGCGACATATCGGCAGAGACTATCGACTTTATTAGCAGCTATTGTTCTATGTTTCCCCTTCTTGCTGTATGATGCCAAGGATCGCGATCTTGTCGTGCCAGGGCTTTGTCTGGGAGCTTTCTTTGCCTTTTTCCTTGGTTCTTCCAGAGGGAGTCGTGCTGCCTTATTTGTCATTCCTCTGCTTTGCAATTATTTTACTGTTCTTGGCTTCTTCATCTCTATTGCTAAAAGTCGACAATCATCATATCTGGAGCGATAGGGCCAGAACATTTGAGGAAGACATGTATTGAAATCGAGGCTTTCGAAGGCAATTTACCGCCTTAAGATACCCTTACTAGCCTCTGATCCTTCTGAAGTTTGAACACAACTACACCGCGTTAGATATATGGGAATAAGTCCTTGAACACACCTTGTCCTGAAAAGTTGAGCTTCTAGTGGCTTACTCAACCGTTTATCAAAAGTCAAGTGCGTCATTATCTGCACCTAAATCCAGCGCTCGTAAACCATCATGATTGTTCATTGGTTTGTTCGCTGCTTACTCATCTATCCTCACCTCGCATCGAGTTTCAGGCCTGACATCGTGGCATTGTGCTGTCTAGGGAGGCTGGCTAGCGGGACAAGGGTCTATAATCTGACAAACAGAGAAGTTCTGCTAAGAAGCGCATTGAGGCGCAGCATGGGATTCTTATCTTTGCCTTTCCCCTCTCGAAATGTTTTCTCGAAATATTTGAGCCTCAAGCTGAATTGCTTTCATGATGCTTGGCCTCCTTTTCGCGTGTCTTACGGTCCTCACGTTTGCGGGCCGTGGGCTGTGTATTTCTGACTTCATTACACCTGAATTATCGAGTGATCCGTGGTCCGAGAATCAAGTGTATGGAATTAATGACGAACTTGAAATACGATGGAAGACGGATCATGAAGGCTGCAATCTCTTCCTATGGCAAGATTATCCGAAATTGGCGGTTGAATGGTACAGCAAATTGTTAGGTAAATATGAACGACAGTTCTCTGATCTCCAAGTGGCTAACAAAACGTAGAAAACACGACTGAAACTTCACATGTTTGGAACGCAAATTCGACTGGTTTCTCTCCAGAGTCTGAAGACACCGTCTTTCACTTTGCGCTGTATTCATCGGACAAAGATTTACCGCTCGCAAATTCAGGATCATTCAATATCTCAGGAACAAATTCTAAAAAGCTTAAAGCTACATCTGCGTCAAACTCAACGCCAGCTTCGACAGCGTCTCAAGCATCAGAAACCTCAACAGAAACCTCAACAAATCCATCTGAGACGACACACCACTCAGTGACCAAGACAGAAAGCAACCCGGGTTTATCGACGGCAGCATTGGTTGGAATTTCAGTCGGAGTCACAGTGGCGGGGTTATTGATTTCTGGGGGCGTAGGCTTATTTCTTTGGAGACGTTTGACGCGAGGACGAACGACTGGGCGAGTGGACAGCATGGACAAATCCGATTTTTCAAAGGCTGAGCTGGGCAATACGCAGGTATTGCAAATAGGAAGTTCAGAGCTTGATAGCACAAGAGATACAGCTGAACTTTGGGATACGCAAAAGCCTGGAGAGCTTGGGGATGAGAACAAGATACGGACGATATATGGACTTTATGAGGCACCGTAGATACAGTAACTTGAGATAAAATTGCATGGTATCCATTAACTACTAAGTCTTTGCAAGCTTTTCTGACCTAATTTCTTACGATGCTAGCGGGTCCTTGTCGATGCTTTGGCTCGAAGTATATCATGGGGCTTGATACATCATAAATCAAGTCGCCTAGACAAAGCATCGCCACCAACATTCTATCATATCACTACTTCATCAAAGCAAAAACAAATGAACTTCTAGGTATCTCATATACGAAATGGTTCAGTTGCGGCATCCTATTGCCCGCATGGTCCATCAGCCAATATCTGTCGGCCGTAGATGCGCCGACTTCCCTCCACTTTCCCGACCAAGGGTGCTCCAGATCAAGCCCCCAGACTTTTCTCCTCCACGGATCCGAAAAACATGCCAGCTAATGCGGGGAGATCTGTCGATTGTCTGGGGCCCCAGATGCACCTTGAGCTTAATTGGAAACGCGTCGGTTGAACCACGGAACTGGGCCAGACTCTCAACCATGATCCTGTCCCTATAAGTAACTCCTGATACCAGGCTTGATCGTGGGTGTTTATACTCAGCATCATTGAGCTTCTCGAGAATGTCGAACATTGAACGAACTACGAGCAAGGCCGACTCCATCGGAGTTGACCACAAGGAGACTATCCTGGCTGTTGAGGTTGCGGAGGAGAGCAACACAACTGTTTGGAAACTCCTTAGGGAGAATGTTCGTGTGATTATCTTCACTTGGTTCGCCAACTGCGGCGCGTTCCTTTTTGGATACGATGTCCTCGTTCAGGGAGCCATCAATGCCTTGCCTATGTTCTCGTGAGTTGCAACCCTCCAACCAGTACTGATACAAATGGCTGACCTAGCAGAATCACCTTTGGTTCTCCTTTCGGCGAAACCTTCATCCTTCCAGCTCTGTGGCAAGGACTCTGGCAAGCCTTCAGCGCAATGGGAATCATGGCTGGTGCAGCAAGCAATGGTTTTCTTCAGGATCGATTTGGTCGAAAGATCATGTTTGGAGTCGGTGGTCTCATCTCTGCTGTTGGTAGGTCGAGGCAAGAAAGTTGGGTCTTAATCCGATCTAACGTGGATTTCTCCAGGAACGGCAATAACTTTTGTGTCCGGCAACCCTGAGACTGTCGAACAAAGACGCGGTGTCCTCTTGGTTGGAAAGTTCTTCATTGGTATGGCCATGGGTATCAGCATGTCGACATGCCAAACATATGTATCTGAGATCTCACCACCCAAGCTTCGAACCATTCTTCTCGGCTTTTATCCCTTCATGATTGTGAGTACCACTATTTACTGACATATAGATGGCGCTAACAAAGCGTTACTAGAGTGTTGGCCAGATGATTGCCATTACGGTCGTGTTCAAGGAGGTCGCTACAATGACTCACTGGGCATTCAAAATCCCCTTCGCTTCTCAGTGGGCGTTCTCCGCCTACTCCGTCGTCGCAGCCCTAGTCGTCCCCGAAAGCCCTGTATACCTCGCCGGCAAGAACAAGATCGACCAGGCTAGAAAGTCTCTGACTACCCTCGGCTGTGATAACATCGACGAACGAATTGCCATCATCGAAGCTACAATCCAGCAAGAGCAGAGAATGAATACTGAGCAGCCTTCGTTCTCGGAGTGCTTCAAGGGCACCAACTTGCGAAGGACTCGCATCGTTGCTCTGCTCAACACCCTTCAGCAGTTTATGGGAATAACCTTGGTCTCAAACTCTACCTACTTCTTCATCATGGCTGGCATGACCCCGACCTTCTCTCTTACACTTAATCAGATTGGTGTTGGGTTGAGTATGGCTTGCACTCTTATCTCATGGTTCATCATGTCCAAGTTTGGCCGAAGATTTACTATCCTCGCAAGCTTTGCTGTTGCTGGCATCATCTTCATTGGAATGGGCGTTGCTGGCTTCTGGCCCCAGAACCAGACAGCCCTGAGGCAAGTCTCCCTGAACGACTCTACCACCAAGCAGACTAACAAATGTTACAGATTCATCGGTGTGTCTCTTCTTCTAGCCGCTTGCACTGGCAACTTGGGCACAGGATCAGCATATCCCATCGTGGCAGCCGAAGTCCCCTCAACCGTCCTTCGAGCCAAGACCCTTGGCATCGGCTTCTTTGTCAACGCCTTCATGACCTGGGCTTTCGCTCTTTGTGTTCCTTATATGTTCAATGCTGACCAGGGCAACCTGGGAGGCAAGATTGGTTTTGTCTTTTTTGGCTTCTGTGTCATTGGATTTGTTCTTACCTGGATCGAGATCCCTGAGACCAAGAACATCACTTATGCCCAGATCGATTATCTCTTCCAGACCAAGACTCCAGCGGCGAAGTTCAAAGAGAGGTCTGCTACTGCTATTACTGAGGAGGCATGACGTTCCAAATCGTAAGTCCTGGCAAGATTGGGGGATTTTGAGTGGTTATAGTGCTGATGAAGATCTCTGGTAATTTAACACGGGATCGGCCTTGTTTCGTTGATATGGGGTTTATGGTTCCCTGAGTTGATAGCTAAATTCAAATGAAACATAAGTGATGCTTTAAGCATTTGTTTATCGTTGGAGAATGTGTGCTTGGGCTCTACGTGAGGCAACGTAACACGTTTATCCTGATCCGTAAAAGACTCCAGGTAAGTTGAGTATACAGGAAAAGAGTATACGGGAAAACTTTTAGACTATTCAATCTTGAAAACCGTAGATTGGCCTCAGATGTTCTCATGCTTCTCCCGCGGTCTTTCGTAGTGTTATGAGTCTATCCTTTCTACTTCACAAAATCGACACAGATTTCGTTACGTCGGGCCCTGGGTAGAAATCCATTGCTAAGTGAAACAACCCGTGTATCATCCACGCACACTCGTGTATGAGACTCAGAAAGGCATAATGAACCGGACTTTACCCATACATTCGCCCGCTAGGGATCAGAGTCAATCATCAGACCACAAGATGCTTCATAGCTCGGAGCTGTCGATGCACTTATGGAACTCTAGACCGCTCCAAATCGGTCACCAACTCCAAAACCAGAAATAGTTCCATCTGAGACGTACATGATGAAGCGAGGTTGAGCCGTAAACGCGTCTAGTGGAACCTCTCTCATCGGGATGTGGAGGAAGCCAAGTCCAACCAAGAGCTTCATCGGTTGTCATTGACCCGATGTCAACAAATGACCAAAAGCTGGAATTGACGATAATATCATATCATTACAAAAGCTCTCATATCACGAATTCACAATGGGCTGACTGACTGATACCTCTAAGGTTGGGTTCTATTCCAGCCACCATCACAATGGCCAACATCAAACCAATCGACGTCAAATTTGAACATTAAAGGCCAGGAAATACTCTTGGGATCGATGAGACAAGACCTCGCATCTCATGGCGCTACGAGGGCGGTACTTCAAATCTTAAACAGGATACGTATGAGATCGAGCTCACAGAAATTGAGCCAAAGTCACCACAGTCACAGGAGACAAAAGCATACAAAGTCAAGTCATCGCAGGCATATCTTGTGCCATGGCCCAGCGATGAGCCACTCAGTTCTCGCCAGCGCTACGCTGTTCGAGTAAGGGCATACCTTGCCAACATGTCTGAGCCAACGTCCTGGAGCGAGGCTGAATATGTCGAAGCTGGCCTTTTAAATAGGCAAGATTGGTCAGGTACTCAGCTCATTTCATCACCCTGGTCAGACGAACAGGAGAAACCCTTGCCTGAAGACCTGTTTCGGAAACAGTTCAGTATCAATGGAGGAGTCCGATTCGCAAGGCTGTATATCACATCTCATGGAGTCTACGAAGCTGAGATCAACGGAGAGAGAGTCGGAGATCACTTTCTGGCACCTGGTTGGACAGTTTATGAGCATCGTCTGAGATATCAGACCTTTGATGTGACAGAACTTCTTTCTGATGGCGAGAATTGTATTGGAGCTCGCGTTGCTGAAGGTTGGTATAAAGGACGTCTGGGATTTGAGGGTGGAAAGCGAAATATTCATGGAACGCGGACAGCGCTGCTTGCTCGGCTTGAGATTACGGCAAAAGATGGAAGTGTCTCCACGATATCAACGGACGACACATGGACTACAAGCCAGGGACCGGTCCGAATGGCTGAAATCTACGATGGCGAGAAGTACGATGCCACTGCTGAAATAGAAGGATGGTCAACGACAGGGCCTGTGTCAGGAGAATGGCAGAAAGTCCAAGTTCTACCGCCTTTATCTGAAGACACGGCACTCATCTCTGGATCAGCGGAGCCAACCCGAAGGACTGGGACCATCAAACCAATCGCCAAAGTTGACACGCCTTCAGGCAAGCTAGTCTTGGACTTTGGGCAAAACCTGGTCGGCTATCTTCGCATTCGTATCCGCGGCTCAAGAGGCCACAAGATAACTCTCTATCATGCAGAGGTCCTTGAACACGGCGAACTTGGAATTAGGCCATTGCGGCATTGCGAGGCTAAAGACACCTATACTCTTCGTGGCGAAGGTGAAGAAGTCTATGAGCCTAGGTTCACATTCCATGGCTTCAGATATGCCCAAATAGACAATTGGCCTGGGCCCCAAGACGAAATCATAGAGGAAGTGGAAGCCGTTGTTTGTCATACGGATATGCAAGAAACAGGCGATTTCTCTTGCTCGGATGGCATGATTAATCAACTATGGAGCAATGTTAGATGGTCGACCAAGGGGAATTTTCTCTCTATACCCACAGATTGCCCTCAGAGGGACGAACGTCTCGGCTGGACCGGCGACCTTGCTCTTTTCGCTCCAACAGCGACATTCCTCTATGGATGTCACGGTATCTTGAACGACTGGCTCAAGGGACTTCACTATGAACAGAAGAAGCGCAACGGCATCCCACCGATGGTCTCCCCTAATACCATCGTGGACGGCCTCTTTGCGCAAGTCCACCCTTTTGCAATTTGGCATGATGTCACTGTACTAGCGCCTTGGGCATTGTGGGAGGAGCATGGCGATGCGGAAATTCTGGCTCAACAGTATGACTCGATGGTGGCGTGGCTGGATGCTGTGCCAATGGGCAAGGCGGCTGATAAAGACCACTTATGGGACTCAAGCGTGTTCCAGCTCGCAGTGAGTAACCGTGCTCAATCACCCTTTTCGTTCATGACTCTGTGCTAACAGTGGTCTTAGGACTGGCTTGATCCTAGTGCTCCCCCAGATGCTCCTCAAAAGTCAGCAACTGACATGATGCTTGTCGCCAACGCCTTTCTGATACACTCATACGACATCATGGTTCGAATTGCAGAGATCCTCGGATATGATGACTCCTCCATGTACAAAGCGAAAGCAACTACTGCCCGAGAGCAATGGGCCAAGAAATATATCGCAGAGAATGGTCGCTTGACTTCAGATTCGCAGACAGCTTACTCTCTAGCCATTTGCTTCGACCTAATCGTCGAGTCTTCCCAGCGGAAGTTGGCAGGCGACCGCCTTGCTGAGATTGTACAAGCCAATGAGTATCGAGTCGGTACCGGTTTCGCAGGAACCCCCTTCGTCTGCGAGGCTTTAGCAAGGACAAACCATATGGACGTCGCGTACGGTATGCTTCTGAACAAGAAGTGTCCTTCATGGCTTTACCCAGTGACCATGGGTGCGACAACAATTTGGGAGCGTTGGGACAGTATGCTACCCAATGAATCGATCAATCCAGGAGACATGACCAGTTTCAATCACTATGCCTACGGCGCAGTAGCAAAGTTCATGGTGGAGCGCATCGCAGGTCTAAAGCAATTGACACCCGCGTGGACAAGATGTCGCGTAGATCCTTGTGTTGGTGGTGGTATCACATCTGCGAGGTCGTCACATTTGACACCGCATGGGAATATCTCGGTCTCTTGGAAGGTGATCAAGGGAGAAGAGATACAAATTGACGTGACTGTGCCGCCGTTTACAGAGATTGAGGTTGTGCTTGGGGATGGCCCTGACATTCAAGTCGTAGGGCACGGAAAATGGTCTTTCAGGCGGCACTTGTAGGACGAGTTTGATCGAGAATGACAGTCGAAAAGCCGTCACCACTTTTAAGTATCACCATGTGACTCAGTTCGTGCCAATTTATTGCCGATGTCGCAGAGTCCTGATATGATCTGTCGTGAGGGGTTCCCGAAGGATCATCTTGGCAACACGGAAACACATGTCCAAGCCAACTGATTCCATGAGCGATCACGTATATCTTCAATTATAACCAAATAAAATCCACTTCTTATGTCCTATAGCGAATGTGACAATTGTTCTTTCTCCGATTGCGAGTCGGCTTATAACAATGAGAAGCCACTTTCCATCTGAGATGAGCTTCTCTTCCAATCATCTACTTCCACCCCAAGGTCACCTTCATCATGAGCTCACTGTCTCAAATGGACGTAATTGAGCTTGCTATAGTTCAGCCTCATGATCAAACTCCTAATCATGTTGATAAAAAGACGACTGTTGGCTCTATTGCTGGCTCGGTAGACCAACCAATTGGTCCTGGCACCGAAAGCGATAGCGGAAATGTAGAGCTTCAAGATCAATCACAGCGTCTACCATTTTTCCGACTCATTCTCGCCTACCTCTGTCTATGCTTCTGCTATTTCATCTCATATCTCGACATGAACTCCGTCGCTACGTCTTTACCCACCATTTCCGAGGCATTGGATGCTGGTCCGACTGTTACGTGGGTCGGAACATCATATCTTCTGGGCCAACTCTCATTCCAGCCACTCTATGGCAGAATCTCCGACATCACCGGACGGAAGCCTGTCTTGTTATTCTCAATGGGCTGCATTGTAATTGGCGGTCTTCTCTGTGGTTTCGCACGCGCGCCAGTCTGGCTGTACGTCTGTCGCACAATCAGCGGCATTGGCGGCGGCGGCATAAGCTCTTCTGTGGCTATCATAGTCAGTGATCTCGTTAGTCTGAGATCGAGAGGTAAGTATCAAGGATTCATTAGTCTCGCCATTGGCGTTGGAGCTGCTTCTGGCCCATTTGTGGCAGCTGGGCTGATACAACTGACCTATGACGGATGGCGATGGGCCTTTTGGGTCCCGTCAATAATGGGAGCTTTGTGCTTCGTGCTTCTACTGCTACTTTTGCCTCTGAAGCCCGTCTCTGGGAGTTTCAAGGATAAGGCTCGTAAGATTGATTGGATGGGTGTTATGGCCTCAATTTCAGGTATCGTGTTGACAGTTGTGAGTATCGGAGTATCCCAACGGTTGCACTACATTGACATTCGACACAGATGGCCATCAACTCTGGAGGCAGCATGTGGGCCTGGAAAAATGTCAAGACCATCTCTATCCTCACTATCGGCGTCATCATCCTGTTTGTCTTCATCATCATTGAGGCTTTCTTTGCTCGAATCCCTATCATTCCCCTGAGACTGTTCAAACAGAGATCCCCAGCTGTACTCATCCTCACCGGATTCTTGCACGACTTCGCGTGGCAGTCTACACAGTACTTCGTTCCTCTCTATTATCAAACTGTTCGTGGCTTCACGCCTCTTGTGAGCGCGACGCTCATTGTGCCGTTTCTGCTCGCGCAAGGACTTGCTGGGGCGGCCTCCGGGCCGATCATGGCTCGGTATGCAAGGTGAGTAGGCCATGGTTGAAACACCACTAGCTTTTCTCACTATCATACAGATACATGCCCATCTTGCGGGCTGGCTTCACAATCTGGACAATCGGCGCCGGCCTCAAACTGCTATTCAATGAGAACACTCATGTTGCCGTCTACGTAGTAGTTCTAGCTGTTGAAGGAGCAGGAATCGGATGGGTCCATCAGCCAGGTATGTATGGCGTTTCTGTAACTTTTCACTTGCAATTATTCCGACTGACTAACTATTATTAAGGCCTTGTCGCGTTGCAAGCCAACTCTGCAGACGAAGACCGTGCGGTAGCGACAGGAACTCGCAACGTCTTTCGCTCCCTCGGTGGTGTTGTTGGTATCGCTGTGTCCACAGCTGCATACTATGCTACTCTAAGCAAAGCCCTTTCACAAGACAGTGCGGTGCCAAAATGGCTTCGCGACCGGGTCTTGGATGGCACATGGGTTGTTGGAGACCCCAACACAGCAGAGTTCGAAAGGGCCATCATTGATGGGCGCATGCAAGGCTTTCGAGTGATCTTCATCACAACGATACCACTCATGGCTTTATGTCTGCTTTCGAGCTTCTTGGTAGATGATGTCGTGCTAAAGGGCGACGCTGGTCAGGGAGGTACGAGAGAAAGAGGTCAGGCGACCAAGCCAGGATCCTGCCCAACAGCGCCGTCGGATACCAAGAGGGATGGCTCGCAACAGCTAGAGGCTTCCAAGGAATAGTATTGGGCCCCAGACACGCCTCAGTTCGTATTCTCTCCAAGTGATTGCAGAGCATTTCCTATATCATGGACTCGTCCCAGGATCAACATCAAACATCAGCGCAGGTTGTCCCCTCTTTCTCCGCCAATAATTCGTCGATTCCATGATCTCAGGACAATCTTCAATCAAGCCTCCCCATTTTTTCACAAACGCCGCATTGACTTCCCAGCCTTTTGCATCCCAGGCGACAGTCCATACCAAAAGCGACGGCTGCTCTCCCACCCTTCCTCCTTCAACACCCAACAGATCACCACACAGCTCATCATCGTCAAACAGTCCTTTCTGCATACCACGAAGGACATTGTCGCGGAAGTTTGGGAAAGGGAACAGGTCTATCCAGGGATGATGTGCAGTCGAGCGCTGAAGCATCGTTGGCTGAAGACTCGCGGGACAACTGGGTGAAGGTAGCTGAATTGGGCCGACCTGGTAGAAAGGCGATATGAACTCATCGCGGCATAGACTTTCTTTTGGAAATCCGATTACAGTGGCATTATCGGCTATGGCGTTCAGAACATTTAGGCGGATGATGATGTGTAAGTTGGACGGGCGCGGGGTTTGTAGTGAATAGTCTTCAAGAGACTGCCGTATCAAGTTTCGAAGCCTCTCCGCCTCACATGTATCGGGTATGAGTAAGATACCATCGCCAATGCTGGGTGCTCTAGAGAATTTTGAAGAGCAAGTATCTCTCAGCACCACCGAATCATCATGAGAAATGCTAGTATAAGCTGCTTTGCCAGTCTGACATTGCAGTCCATCTGGTGTATACTGGGCAGCCTTTCTCCGACCTAACGGCAGTCTGAATAAGTAAGCCATGTTAATGTCAAGGACTTTACTCACGCCATGCTCTTTGGTTGAGCCTATTCTGTCTTCGTTTTCTCTCTCGCCTCGAAGTTACACCAGTCCAATCGTCTGCGTGGGTGCGAAGGTCGGGAAGAGACTTGAATCGATCAAGCCCTGCGAGCACATCTTGACTCTCGACCATTGAGCTTGAATCCATTTTGATCGAGGGCACAAGTGCAGTCAGTTCAATTGATGACAGGCAGCTGTGATATTTATAGTCTCTCGGCCGAATGCTGAAAGGGCGGGGTTCAGAAGTGCACACACTGGGATGACCTTCAGTGGAAGTCAAGTAAATTTTAGCGCGTATTGCAGTGGAGTTGTTAGTAATGGCGTCACTGTCCAAGGAATCTCCCAGTAATAAGTCACCATTGCTATTTTGATTATACTGATGGACCTATCTAGTGGCCAACCAAAGCCTGATGAGTAGCACTATACCTATTTCCCTGGGGCTTCGCGGAATCAATAATCCTCCTCATCTCAGCCTTTTCTTCATCAGTCAAGTCAACATTCCTAGACGCCCAGTTCTCCTCCAAACGATGGGCTTTGGTTGTACCTGGAATAGCAATCATTCCCTGCGATGCGACCCAGGCCAGTGCGATCTGTGTCAAAGTGCATCCCTTGCGCACAGCGAGTTTCTTGATTTCCTCTACTATAGCCTTGTTTTTGTAGAAGTTTTCGCCCTGAAACTTGGGGACTAAATGGCATGTTAGTAAATAGGGTTTACATGCAATGGCCGGGGTGAAGAACACATGCCTGTTCGTCGAAAGTCGTCTGGTGCGAAGTCATCTGGACTCTTATAAGGGAAATCGTCGACGAGCCAGCCGTGTCCAAGTGGGCTGTAGGCGACGTAGACGATACCGAGCTCTTTCGCCGTATCAATAAGACCGTCGGTCTCATGCAGTGTCTCAAAGGCCGAGTATTCGGCTTGGACAGCGTCGATCTTGGCAACTATCTCTTGTAAGTCAAGTTCACTGATTCTAACGATAAACGATAAACGTACTAGAATTGGCCTTGCGCAAGGTGTTGGCGGAACATTCAGATAAACCAATGTACTTTGTCTTTCCCTGCTTCCGAATTTCATCGAGCGCGGGAATGGATTCTTCGAGGGGAGTGTCTAAATTAGGAGTGAGTATCTTCCGTAGGTAGACAACACCAGAGAAAAGCTTACTAGGGTCGATTCGATGCAGATAGTACAAGTCAGGGGCAAAGCCAAGTCTTTCGATGGTCCCGTCGATATACTCCTTGATATGGGAGGCAGAATTGGTTACTCCGCCCTTACCAAACACATCGAAACCACACTTTGAAGCGACTGCAATTATAGGGCTGGGTCAGCAAGTGTTCAAGTTATAGCCAGTTCCAAGCTCAAAGGTTCAAAAGCATTGTGAACTCGTTGTCAACTTACTAAACACCTTGTCTCGGACGTTATGTTTTCTGATAAAATCTCCAAGAAGCTTTTCGTTGACGCCAGCTTGATAGACTACCTGGTTAGAAAGGTCAGTATATCAGGTGGATAACATATTACTCTTTTGCTTCGACATACAGCTGTGTCCCAGAAAGTGCAACCCAGCTCAATAGCCTTGAGCAAGACGGGCTCAGCTTCTTCCAGAGAGAGGTTGGATCCCAAGCCAAAGCTCATGCCCATGGCTCCGAAGCCAGGTGATTGGACAGTGGTGTCGCCAAAGGGAATAGTTTTGACCATTTTGACAATGAAGTGGGTTAAAAGGTTACGGGGCTTGTTCGTTGAAGGGATACTGTTGAGTTCTTGCTCGAGTTATGGTTCAGCTCGTGGTTTTCCGAGAGCTTTACCTCCATATTAATACTCATTCATTCATCGCCTGTTGATGAGGCTGCGGAGTTAAGATTAAACTCCATCAGGAGATAAAACGAAGCAACCCACAATGACGCTATCGTACAATTAAGAGCCCACGGTGGAGCTAATGCACTATCCAATGCTCGGAACATAAGCCAGTCGCATAGTTTAAGCTCCTGAGAGATGCCGTGGCCCCTAAAGTCCGTGGATACGAGTAGGGGATAAGCCAGTTGCATTAGCGCCATTCAGATCGGATCAGCTCTCACTAGTTTCGACTTTCTGCGTCTATACGCGGATTGAGATACGAGAGTTCAACCAGTGGCGACACATGCACTTGGCTTATTGTGCTAAACCTCAACTTCCAGCTAAAATCAATGATATGAATCACTTGCCTCGTAGGACAGCAAAATGAATAATCATATGAATCAGCGACATTACTGCCATCTTAGATTTTTCATAAAGTATCTTTCACCAGTAATCATTCAGGAGTAATTTGTTAAATTCATTCCCACCCCCATGCAGTCCGAAATGAAACATGTCCGGTGAGCGTCTCATGACCCGTTTGGTTCATGAACAATCCGACTAATCCAGCTTTCAGAGTTGGCAAGTCTGGTCTCAAAGTCTCCCAGATCATCCTCGGATGCATGAGTTTCGGCGACAAGAATTGGCAGCCCTGGCTTCTCGGTAAGGAAGAAGCTCTCCCCATTCTCAAGTATGCCTTCGACAAGGGCATCAACACGTGGAATGTCGCCGATACATACTCGAATGGAGGATCAGAGAGGATCCTCGGCGCGGCTATCAAACACTACAACATTCCTCGTTCGAAGCTCGTCACCATGTCCAAGTGCTTCCAGTTTGTCGACGAGGAGAAGGGCCCTATAGATCCTGAAATTCTCACCAATAACGATGGTCCCCGCGTCAACAGAGTTGGCCTGTCTCGAAAGCACATTCTCGACGCAGTTTAACAGAGCGTCGAACGACTGGGAACCTACATCGATGTTTTGCAGATCCACAGGATGGATCGTGATGTCTCTCCCGAGGAAATTATGAAAGCACTCAATGACGTAATCGAAAGTGGAAAAGTTCGTTATATTGGTGCCAGCTCGGTATGTTGACCTCGACCACGATATCTTTTGCAAAAGCTAACAGTTGAGAAGATGGCAACTTGGGAGTTTCAGATGTTGCAGAACGTCGCCGATAAGAACGGTTGGCACGAGTTCATCTCCATGCAAGGCCTATATAATCTTCTCTGCCGTGAGGAAGAAAGAGAAATGAATCCTTACTGCAACTACACCGGTGTTGGTCTGTTTCCCTGGTCTCCCCTTGCCGCAGGAGTTCTTGCGCATTCTTGGACAGACAGAACAGATTCTCGAGAGCAGAAGGATCTCTTTCTCAAGCTTCTGTTCCGTGGAGAAACCAAAGATGCTGACAAAGCCATTGTTGACCGCGTTGAGGAGTTGGCTCAGAAGAAGGGTGTCGCCATGGCTCAGATCGCGCAGGCTTGGCTGATTGCCAAGGGCTGCATGCCTATATGCGGCTTGGAGAGCACAGAAAGGATCGATCAGGCAGTAGAAGCGCTTCAAGTAACACTGAGCGATGAGGAGGTCAAGTATCTCGAGGAGCTGTATGTTCAGAGGGCGCCATTTCCTTTCTGAATAGACAAGTCAAGACAACCTATCTCAGTTCATCTATCAAAACACATGTCAAATTCTATCACGGATCGTTTGAATTCAATGAAGTGAATTATTCGTGTACTATAGGATGCCTAAAAGATGCTTGGGTCTGGTTGTCGAGATGGAAAGGAGTCGGGAAAAAGACGTGCCGAATAAAATTAATTTCTAAGCATTTTCTCGCCAATTGTAAAAATGATGAGAATATTGAACAACTTGAATCGAATGATTAACGTTTCGAAGCGATCAGATCAAGTTTAGCTTCCGAGCTATCAACCCAGACTTGACACTCCATCATCTTTCATCGCCTAGCAACAAGGGTCAAGATATCTAATCGCGACCTTGGACTGCCTCGTCGATAGGTTTTAAAGTCTTTGATACACTGGGAGTATACCAGAATTAATTATTTATCATAAGTTCATAATTATAGTTAATTAGGCTCTAGACGCGCTGATAGGTCATGCATGTACAGCTGATAGCAGAAGGCGGGTCTCGAAATGGTTCTGTGCAGGCTGTCATGTCAGCGTAAGCACCTAATTATATCAACACCATGGCAATATCAGAAACTTCTCGAGCTCATATCATTAGCCAAATCATTTGAAATAATTCCGATTCAAATAATGAGCGGATTAATTAACTCACCAAAGGAAATGGAATCGGAGCAAAGACTCGCCGAGTCTACTGGAGGTATTTCTCCTTTGGGCAAAGTCCATCCCGTCCGCGGACACGGGCCTCGGCTCAACGACTAATACAATGGCGAGATTTTCATATTTAACAACTTCAGATCAGCCAACGCCACCTCACAAACCATAGACACAAACCAACATCATGACAGACCTACTCGTTTCAAAACCTCTTGAGCTACCATGCGGCCTCACGCTGCCCAACCGCCTCGTCAAGGCAGCCCTCGCCGAAGAAATGGCTGATCGCCAGAATCTTCCAACAACAGAGCAGATGGAACGTACATACGGTACCTGGGCTGATGGAGGCTGGGGTATGATCTTGACTGGAAATGTTCAGATTGACGGTCGCTACCTCGGCGGATTTGCTGATTGCTCTATCAATGAGACTCTGCCTGAAGAAAAGGTCCTCGAGGCGTATAAGCGATTCGTTGGTGTTTGCAAAAGAAAGGGGACGCCAACAATCATGCAAATCAACCATCCAGGTCGACAGTCGCCTCTCGGAGCTGGCAGCAAATCATTCTTCGCTAAGAACATTGCCCCGAGTGCTGTTCCACTTGATATGGGGAACGACCTTGTTTCAAAGATCGTGACGACCTTTATCTTTGGCTGTCCGAAGGAGATGACCCTCGAGGATATTGATGATGTTGTGAAGCGATTCGCCAATACAGCCCGAATCGCAGCGACCGCTGGTTTCGATGGAGTTGAGATTCACGCCGCACATGGATATCTTCTCTCCCAATTTCTGTCGGCAAAGTCGAATAAGCGAACAGACGCATATGGAGGATCAGCAACAGCCAGAGCAAAGATCATTGTCGACGTCGTCAAAGCAATCCGAGCAGCGACGCCAGCCAACTTTTGCGTCGGTCTGAAAATGAACTCTGCAGACCACCAGTCTCCCACTGAGCTTCAGGAGTGTCTGGAGCAAATATCTCTAATTACCGAGGTTGGCTTGGACTTTTTGGAAGTCAGCGGCGGAAGTTATGAGAACCCAACTGTAAGTCAGGCGGCATATTCTTTTTCGTGGCCTTTACTGATATCCACAGATGTTCACCGGAACTGGCGAGAAGAAAGCCGCCAGCACAGCTGCGCGAGAGTCGTTCTTCCTCGAATTCGCCCATGAGGTGCGCGCCAAGTTTCCAAAGGTTCTGCTGATGGTCACTGGCGGGTTCCGCACGCGAGCGGGTATAGAAGACGCCTTGAATCAAGGCGCTTGTGACCTTATTGGAATTGGCAGGCCTTCGATCATCAACCCTTCTTTGCCGGCGAGTATCATTTTGAACAAGGAGGTCAAGACTGAGGATGCGAAGCTTTATGCGAAGAGGATTCATACTCCTTGGCTTTTGAAGCAGATTGGACCCAAGAGTATTGGATCCGGTGTTGAAATTGTGAGTCCTTCTCGAGATGAACCGGTGGCCAAGCTAATCCTTCTCAGACATGGTACAGAAATCAACTGCAGGCGATTGGAAAATAAGAGCGACATGGCGCTTTTGAGTTGTTGATTTCTCTCGATTTAGGATATCTCAAGGCCATGCTATGCTTTTTTGGTGGAGATTCACATTTTCAAAATAGTTCCCCGTTATTGAGCTTTATTAGAACAATAGACTTGTTTTCCCATGATCCATAAATTGGTGGCTCATGCAAAGGCAGTGCATAAAGAAACGGAAAGAGACAGACGAGGCTGGGATTGGGGCGATGCATCACGTGGCGTGCGCCGTCAAGCTTTTCTGCGCCAATGAAAACGCAAGGCTGACAATTAGAGATGTGGGCCTCCCGCTCTCCCGACGATCTGTGCTGTGCGACCGGAGCCTAAAGTAAACAACACGAAAGCATCACGGGAATAACAAAGCGACGAGGATTCGATCTCAAGAGAAATAGGCCCAAAGATGAGCAAAACCTGATATAAATAGTCATGTGCTTCAACGCTGTATCCACGACCTGTCACGCGTGAGTGCATCTAAAACTTGGGGAAAAACACGGCAAAATCTGACCAAAACACGAAATTCCAAAAACTTGAACCTGTATCTCCATACAGGTTCCTATTTCACACAAATCACTCGTCGTCGTTCGGTTTCACCTCTCAGCTCCAGTGGCCATTATGATGGTGATTCTCAAGCCTGTCACTGTTCTTCTGATGGCCAAAAGCTCGTCTGGAATGTGTGGATGACTGAGGATTGATGTAAATGCGAGGACGATTTATGATAAACCGAAGTGAAACCCTCCTCAAAGTAAAGGTGAAGCCTTCACAGGGCGAATCTGAGACTTTGATGATCTAAAATAATTATGGTGCTTGACTGCGCTCCAGATGGCTGTAAACTCAGGGGGAAGCAAAGCTAGAAAGTCCATCAAAGGAGAGGCGAAGCCTGGGGCTTTTGTCACAAAGTGAGAGTTGGGGTAGTCGGCAGCTGTTGATGTTGTTCAATATCTGGTTGGGACCTGGGGATATCAGTCACGTACTCTTTGTGGAGATAAATGGAATAACTAACCTGTGGTTGAGAAGCCGCACCGTGTTAGTCATGGTAAGGTCGATGGCTTGAGTATCGCGAGGTTCTCAGAGTTGCTGGCGGAGTTATCGGTGTTGCAGAAGAGCTCGTAGGTCATGACCAGAGGCCTAGGTTATCAGGTGCCATGTGCCGTATTTAAAGCGTGCGTGGCCTGGTAATTGTTAGTCGAATCATTGTTGCTAGTGCTTTCAGCTAAAATAAATCACATACCTTGGGTTTTTTTGGTGTTTCCTCGGTCAGGGCAATGCGGCCGCAGCTCCCAGACAGCTATCGAAGTAGAGGCGAAGCCAAGACACCAATTCGCTCTCCAAAAAAGAAAAAGACCGGGGCGCCAAAAAGAAGACCACCGTCTAAGACGGGGGTGACGAAAGTGTTTAGCCCTTGGGGGTGGGTGCGGAGGAGGAGGGAGTCTCCTCGAAAGTCGGCCAAGGCCCAAGCCCGACCGGCTCCCCTTTATCGGGAGAGTCTTTCTGCGCAGCGTCTACGTCGGCTTGGGTCGCTGTCCCTCCTGGAAGGCCTGACCCATTGGGAGTCAGGTACCGTTCCAGGAGGGCGAGAAGTCGGTAGGTACATATTGGGAGGCGGGGGAATATTGGGATCCATGATGTTGATAGAGATGGTTGCATTTTGAGCATCACAGAATGAGAAGAGGAGTTATGAGGCAACACAATGCAGTCTCCAATTTTCGTGAAGGAAGCCAGTGATTCACGGAGGTGTAATTGAGGACCTGAGTCACCACAGCCACCATGTCTGCGATGTACGCAATGGGCGAAAATACGATTGACATTAACTAAAGATGATCTCATTGCATGTGTACAGTCTCCGGGAGAGCAACAGCCAGTCTACCTCATCTTGAGCGCAATATCCAACCCCAACGGCTTCCTCAAGAAACCCTCACGCGTTTCCATAACCTCCTGCTTCAACTCCGGCGCGTATCTCCTCGCCCACGTCGCCGCGATCAACTTCATCTCCATCTCGGCGACATTCCTACCCACGCACGCTCTCGGCCCATGACTAAACGGATTAAAAGCAGTCTTTTGCAGTTCGTTCAGACTATCCCAACGCTCCGGCTTAAAGTCGTCCGCATCAGGGCCCCAGATCTCCTTTGAGTGGTGCAGCGTGTACGTTGGCACGCTAAGCACGCTGCCGGGCGGGAAATAATGGCCCTTGATCGCGACGCCGGGTGAGTTGTCGGGGATTTGGCGCGGGAGGCCAATGCCGGATGTCGAATGGTAGCGGAGGGTTTCGCTGATTACGTTGTTCAGATAGGTTAGGTCGCGGACCATGTCGTACGTAGGCACCGAGACGTCAGCGGGAATTGCCTGGTCGAGCTCAGTCTGGAGTTTCTCAAGAACGCCGGGAGTTCGTGTGACGTGGTAGAGTAAAGCGCATGACGAATTGGAAGTGGTGTCACTGCCGGCGATGAGCTGCGTCAAAGCTTCGGCCGTCAATTCCTCGCGGCCCAGTGGCTCACCCTTCTCATCTCTACCCTCCATGAGTCGCGCGAGGAGATCTTTTCGCTCAACGGATGGTGGGTTTTCCAATCTGGCCTTGACGCGCGCGATCGCAATTCCAGCGAGGTTCTTGACTGCGTTGAGGCCGTTGCTGAAAAATGGGTCGGGCAAATATTGCGCATACGGCTTTAATTGCGGCCAGCAACCCAATGTCGCACTGACTTCACCTCTCCTGTTCAGAATCTCAATCGCGGAAGCATAAATAGGCGCGCTGTCGGGCGTCGCTCGAACTTCGGCTACGTCGGCGCCATTTGCGAGCATGCCAAAGGGTACACCGAATGCGAGATCACCAATGACATCGAATGCGAGGTAGTTGAACCACGGGAGACAGTCAAATAGTGCTTGTCGCTTTCCATCCTTATCGGTAGCCTGGCCAGATGCGACAAGTTTGTCGAGCTGCTTGACGAAGAGTTCAAGGTTGGCGTGGATGTACGGCTCAAATTGGCTGATTGACTTGGCGGAGAAGACGTGGGAGATGAGCTTGCGCTTTCGTGTGTGCTCAACGCGATCGCGGGTATTGAAGAGACCTCGTCGGATTGAGACAAATGCATCGTAGAAATCACTACCGCTCATTAGTTCTGAGAAGACGTGAAGCTGCGGGGTACTCACGATTTCAAGAAGCCATTTCCATGGCCGTAGATGGTGGCGATTGCATCAGCATCCGCGATGGAAGTGTGATTAGGCTGGATGCGTACGACGGGGCCCAATCTCTTGTGAATCTCATCCACGACGCGATATCGTTCACCACGCCTGCAGACGTAGAGAAGCCACAGGTTCGTGAACTGCGCTGGGAAAGGCGCCGGGATATCTCTCAGGTGGCCGTAGGTCACAAAGTATGAGTAGAGATACGTCGCGATGAAGACACCAGCGGCAATAGGGATTGACCACCAGGTGAAAAGGATGTCGACAACAGCCATGACGACAGATTGCGATGCTGTTGGGGGTTAGCGATGTTCCTTGTCTACTGTCGCGTACGCTCACCTTTGATCGCTAAGAAGGGCGAGTGTTTAAAGACAGCGCGACACTAGTTCGATCAGTCCAGGCGAGCAACAGTATTTAAACAATTGAATCGCCACGAGGAGGGAAGAATCAAGTCAGCCATCTCCAAACTTCCGCTAGCTCAACCTCCGCGCGCCCCGCATCTCGTTCGGCTTGTCTGGATCGGTAGTTGAGTGAAGATGGGGATAATCTCGAAAGCTTACCCGGGATCCAATGACAGTTCTTTGATTTAAACTTAGTCAAGATGATGGGCTTCGTCATCGGCCTCCGAAAGTGCCGATATCTTGATCCCCTGTTGCGGTTTTTGAGCTAGTGTGCAAAGAGCGTTTGGTGGTCAATGTGGAGATCGTGATGTTTGGAGTTACCCTATGGCGGCAGAAGATCAATGAAAGACCATGAATTAAGCGTTCAAGAGTATAACTCGAGATCTATTAAAACCTGTATATATATATATTATAATTTGGTATCCTTTTATCGCCCTTTTAAGGTTGGAATGGCAGATGAGTAAATGACTGAAGATTTTGTAATGTGTAGCCCACAGTTAGCGCTTGGAGTTACAATCAAAGACACACAATTTTGTTATCATGATCGCTGTGAGACTCGCATGGCATCAATCTCATTTAACTTCGCATTGAACACAACTTCCACGGAATGCAACACTATTTCGGCCCCATGCTACGGCAAAGACCTCGAGACTCCTCATCCGAGGCTCACAGGGCTGGATCTATGCCAAGTTGATGCCCCGCCTCATCCAGAAACACGACCGTCTTGGCTCTGTTGACAGTCCCTCACACAAAAGTCGCATGCTCCTCTACCCGTTCTGAGCATCCAAATCTCTTCCAATGACACCCAAAAATAAAGATGGAATTGAAACAGCTGACGCGGTTGACACCTGCATTGCCCATCAATTGACCATGGAAACAGTGCGACCCGAACACCCGATAACCGCTGTCAAGCACAAGCCATGGCGGGGTTTCAATCAAGACCTCAGATCTCGCGGTGAAGAATACAAGGGACTTTTCATGTTTTGGCGCTCGCAAAAACAGTCCAGCCAAGCTGACATTTCTGAAACCAGGGCGTCAGCTCTACAGTGGCCAGTCGCCGGAAGAGACGACAGCCGGCTTGGTGCTCTACCAAAAATCCACTGAAACCGCCTGTGACCAGGGGCTGGGCGTGTTTGATCTCCCGTCTCACAATGCCACCTCAGGCACCACCCGGTTTCGCCTCAACATGCTATTATGGCTGTGTTTATTAACAGAAAATATACGAGAGGGGATATAACTCCATATCTGCGAGACACTCGCTCTTTTTGGTTCTTTTCTTTTCCTGCGCACGTTGATCTGGTATCACGAAGCGACACGACTTTCATTTCGATTATTTCCATTCTTACGGCCTTTTTTATTAATTCTTTAATTTTAATTCAGACAGCTCAGCTCTGGTAGCATTCCCTTCGAAGAAAAGTCCCACACAAACTCTCGGTTTCTTGTCTCATATCGAATGGCTTCAATGAATATGGAAGATGCGGCCTTGGATCTACAGCTCTCGCGAATCATTTCCGCCGTCGAACAGACCACGATATTCACAACCATTGTACCCAAGCCAACTGCCCAATCAGAGGGTACGACAACTGCAGATTCACCTGTTGTTACAGTTACACAGGAAAGCAACTCAGATAATGGCTCGCCTGGTCAGCCTGGAACCAAGATCTCTGGAGCACTTGAGATTATCATTGCTCTTGGTGTGCTAGGTATGAACTCTCAGTACGATTTACAGGGTTGTGACTAATTGTTACAGCTGGTGTATTGCTTCTCATAATGAGCATTATTCTATGTGACCGACGACGAAAATCTAAGCGAAAGCGAGCTGCCGAGAGATCTCAGAACAGAATGACGGACAAAAGTGCACCACTTGAAGGACCCCAACAACCATCGGGAGCAGTGTTACCAGAGTCAATATGGCCTAGGATGGGGAATAAGAATCAAGCTGTTCATGAATACTGGCACAGTGAAACATTACGACAGAATCAAGGCTGGAATCAAGGACAACAAGCTGGCGTGCAACAGGGTCTACCTAGATATGGATAGCCTCAATAGTCAACATGACATTTGCACGGCGAAATCAGTAAAAAATAATAATTTGTAACTCTCGAGATTTGTGAAGATGAGATAAATGGGGCTCGCCTGTTTTCTGCTCTGTCCTACAGGTCACTTGCTGGCATCTGGGAGGCACAATCAAGTCCCGCTGCATCCCAATGGTGTAGTTACACGTGTGAATCAAACCTTTGTAGGCCTCCAATACGTAGTTATTAGGATCTGTTGATGGTTGCATTGCTACATGATGTTGGTCAGCCGGCTTTTGCTTTCAGCCTCACCGGCCAGTTTGTGGATGGCCGTTAGGTCACTTTGAAATGTAGCAATCATCTCAATCTTACCAGTGCTCTTTTATTGTGGGCGAGATTCTGCCTTGTAAGCCCAACGCCCGTTTCTGGGGCCGAGTTATGGCCAGACCCAGACTGTAGGAACAGTGTTGGCCCGTAGAACGGCCCGCCACCGTTATTTCGCTCAGAACCAACGAATCAAAGCATATTCAAAAGTACCAGGTGGAAATATCCAAAAAGCTAAAAGAACTTGAAAGGGTTGCTTGAACTGACACCTGAAGGCCATCTTGTGCCAGGCTGGCGCTTACACCCCCTTTCGTGGTCCTCTAGGCGCTATACGAAAGGGAGGAAACTGACGAGGCATTTTTAAACCGTGTATATTTAATATTCGATGCTGACGTCTTGAGCTCGCTAAGGATAAAGCTAGATAACCAACGACACTAACAGACCTCAACATTGCAACGCAATAGACGACCACTGCCCCTAACCGCTCCGTCCAGATGGACCCTGTTGGACTCATCAGCACAATCGGTGCATGGCAACTGGCAGGACTACTTGTGACACATGGCCTACCAGCTGCATCGAGCTTGATTGCTATTCAAACTCAGCTAAAAGAACGAAAGGCCGCAGTGCAGAAGGAGATGACATACAAGGAAATACAGGAGGCCGTCCCCAAAATTCTTGAGATTATCGAACAGAAAGAGATTCGGCTCGTCACCAACGAATTCAACTCAACCCCAAAATTCATTTCATACTTCCAAGCCGCCGCCGTTGGTGCCGTCCCTCTGATCCTTTTAAATGCCGCGCAATCTATCGAAAGAATCGGCGCAAGCCTTGATGGCATCAAAGACGAGCTCGCGATTTCAAATATAGCCAAGGTTCAAGGCTGGGCTGATGACGGTTTTGGGACATACGTCCACCGTTTTGTTCGGAACGAAATGGCCCCGGTCGAGGGGCGTGTAACAGGGGAGAGTCACTTTTTCTATGTCTGGAATCCCGATACCGATTGGTATCCAGATTTCGAAAGAAGACAGGGAGAGGATCCTCTCGGTCCCAACTTCGGTGGCTATCATCACGACCTAGCCACGATTTGCGTCAGAATGAGAGCAGACAGACAAGCACTTCTTGCGACAGCTGAGGGCAACAACAGTGCCGTCTTCCATCTTATAATTCCGACTTATTACCCAATTGTGATAGACACCCCTATCATCTTCGCTACTGAGCTATTTCCGCTCACTATTACCGGGAGCCGACATCGAGGCGCGGATCTCGTCTGGTTCGACTTCAATGTGCGCCCAAGAGTTCCGAACCCGCAGCTTGAATTCATTGGCGAACTGCCTTTAGCCGAAAATCATCTGGGTACAGGCGCTGCTGTAACCTTTCTGGGCTCTTGTTTGGGCTGTACAGCCTCTATCATTGCAGCAGTTGCATTTCCCCCTTGTGCACCTGCGGCAGAAGCAGCTTTTGTCTCATGCTGGACCACTGGGTTCGCTTCGGGTTTGGTAGGAAATGCAGCACAAATATATGAGAAAAATTCTAGGAAAGAAGTCCAGATTTTGGGAGATGTGATTTTCCTCAATTAGATGGATTATGAGATGTCGACTGGTTCCGGGCGTGCTTCTCTACACCTTGCTTCGACACATGTTATGTTTTAATGTTCGCCTCTTTATTTAACGGACCGAAGCTATTGATCTCGTTGTTTCAAGACTCAGGCTACGATCATTCACTCTAAGTTGAAGGTGGAGGTTAGATTGTGTAGTTGGGTGTTTAGCTATCATGATCAGTAGATTAGTTCGAGAATATGCTTTCTGGGGAAATTGAAATTAATGTATGGTTGTTAAAGGCGATGCCCACAGGTGATCCAATATTTCAGTCAGTATTACTAACAAAAACTATCATAACAGTCGTGTAACTGCCTCTAAAGTTAGTAATTCCTCAAATTATGAGAAAGGAGACTCACGTTGCTCCAGCTACAGCCAGCTCAACCGTTTTGGCATTCGTCAACAGAGACATGCAGAAAATAAATGAAGCTGTCGATATTATCATGATGGCCAATCTAGCCGGTTGGCTAGCAATCATATTGCAAATCACCACTGGCGCCAGTAGTAAAAACACAATGAGTGGGCTCAAGATCGCTCGAGCTACTCTCACCGTCGAGGAACGAGAGAAGATTTCAACATGAGGATCGTTGGAAATGTTCTCAGACCTCTGAGATTTCATTAGTTTGGAGAGTTCAGTGCAAGGTTCTGGATACAACTTACGTTGCTGAAGCGGCGGACAACCTTGTCGCATATGTTTCGTTCTAGCCATGCTACAATCCCGTCTTCTCTGGGACACAGAGAGAGTAAATCATTGCTGTTATTGAGGAATTTTATTTCTCTTCTGGCAATGCAGCTATTCCCTGAAAGCCACCGCTGGAGGCTGGAGACGTACTTCTCATGAGGCGACTCATACTTCAGGGATCGCTGAGTTCCATCCAGAAGCTCGTCTTTCGAAAGATTAGCTCGTTGATCTCTACAGTGGCCAAATGACAGTTATACCGTAGGCTGAAAGAGCAGAACGTAGTTTGGCGGTTACCGCAGATCGATCTGAGTTTCGATCATCACGGCGAGATGCCAAGAACAGAGGGCTCTTTTCTGTCTTGTCTATGTGATTCAGTTGCTCTTCAAGCTCAGCTATCTCATCTTGAGTGAGAAGTAAGAGAAGCGTTCGAAGATCTGAGAAGCGCCTGTATATCTGAAAAGAACTATGCCCAGCCATCAAGGCAGAGAACCGCGGATATCCTTTTCGACGGTCTTCGACTATATTAATGTCAGACATCGCACCTTGAGGAAGGAAATACGTATCAAGACATGAGAAACACTTACTTGTGACTCTTTCTGTATGGCTACCTACCCCCGATGTTTGATGGCTCAGAGATTTCAGGCTGAATGCTCCTGGAACCCGCCAAGAGGAAGCCCATGCCAGAACCGACCTGGGAAATGTCGACTTGGTTGTGGTCTCCGAAGAGCCTCGTTCAATGTCATTGGTCATTCTATATCAGTATTTCAGAGACATGAGCTTTTCACGCAATGTGTTGATGTGTCTTATCAATGTTTCCAAAAATGCACCTATAAATTATAACCGCTGGTTGATGCCTGATCACACCCTCGGTTACCTGAATGCAGCGATGTGCAGCGCTTGGTGTCAGCCCGCATGTTGCAAAGTATTCATCGCCTCACTTTCAAGAAGTACCTTTCCGTCATTGGTATAAAGGCCTTGCCCTATCTGCAACCGTCTCAGTTTTGAACACTCTGACAAACTCAGCCACGCCACTACACGCCATTTTGGAGATGAAAATGAGCACCAACGACGATCCGTATGTTGATTCTCCAAGAATGCTGCAGATACCAGCTAACACATAGAAAGAACAAATGACACCAATTTTGTTGTCTCTGACAATAAAAGACCGGGGATCAACGCATACGGTGTCAATTACAAGTTTTCACCAGGAGACAAAGTCTATCTTGTCATTTGTGGAGGAAAGGCAGGCCCCTACAAAGTAGAATCTGCCGACGGTGGTAGATACGTTTTATGCGATGATTATGGTATCACTGCAAATGGTGGACGGTCGTATCTGGAAGATGAGCTTGAGCTATATGATCCTTTTGCCTAAACACGCGCCAGGCTCTACAGATATGTGCGGATTAGATAGTTTCGCGTGGTCCATTCACACTTCTCATTGCCTCTGTCGCCTGGAAGATCGCCATTTAGTCCTTGCAATAAACAATCCAAGGGGTCCGCCGCCTCACGATTCCTTCCATGCTGAAGCTTTGGAAGTACCATCCCCGGAAACACGAATGGTCGGCTAGTAATAAACAATTTGACTATATCTTCGGTCTCTGATAAACCTGGGCCAGAAGGACTCTTTGGTACTGTCATTGTGAAAGGGAGTTCCTGAGTTCCTGACTCATTGTGACACTTTGGCTTTATCGTCAGGTATGCATCTTCTCCACTCTCAGACATCAAGTTACGAATCTCCCAAAATTCAGTAAACAAGTATACGCCCAGATACAAGGGTCTACTTGAGATATTCTCCATTGTTATGCTTAGGGTTTGCCCATGTTTGATGTGGAAACACCCGTCAGCGCTTGGACATTGTGAGTATTGCAAAGAGAAAGACTTTTCCAAGGCAGAACTTGACAATCGATTCTCGATGCCCTCAAAGAACTTGTACCTAGATATGTGATCCAAAGCAGCGAAAAGAGCTCCCTTATTTCCTTTGGGTTCGTTTGGAACCTTGGCCACAACATGGGTGTGTTTGGCTGTAAGATCTCTGATCTCATAATCTTTCAGTGCTTTCTCGACAACGTATGATAATGGTGCTCTTATTCTGCTGGTTGCGGATTTGTGGCATAATTCAAGGTAAGTAGTTGCTGATGCTGCTTGTATGAGAGCCGCATAGACACTCTTTTCTAGGTCGAGACAAATTTGGATCTTTCGGCGTGAAAACGATGTCAAGAGAGTGGCCTCCCACGTTGAACCTCTTGCGATGACAGCTTTGTTTTTCGGGTCTAGAGTCTCCATCTTGGATGAGAGGCAGTCGACTTCATAGACTCTACACCGGATTGAATCTTTCTCCTTTGGGTTGGTGCCTCTATCAAAAGGCGTCAAAGCATATTCGTCATTTTTGTGAACCCCGTGAGCTTGTCCAGCATGTAGAACAAGACAGCCATCTTCCATGCTCCGGTGCATAGATACCGTAGAGACACTCACGTGCCCAGCATCGCCCGAGAAGTCTCCAAAGAATGCAAATCCGCGATGACCATAGAGCATTGGAGTCTGGTCTGGAAGCCGAGCGTGAAATTGCGCTCGGAGATGCTGATGAAGCATCTCGTTAGAGACTTTTGTGCCACGTCTTGACAAGAGAACTAGTGAGTTGATGAGAAAGTAGCTCAATGCTCCGCTTGTTGCGCCGCCTTCAAACTTTAACTCCGAGGCAACCTCGTGAGGACCGCAAGCGGTAATAATGGTGTAACCTTGAGGGTCTAGAAGCCTCGAGAGAGTGACCGCCCCGTCTCTCAGCTGTTCTGGATCGGTGTCATCAAAAGGATTGTCGAGCGAACTATCGTATTCTGTATGGTGATCCGTGTATCGGAAATCGCCAACATCTGGTCTATCGTCACGAAGTACATTGCCCGAAAAACAACAATCGAGAACCAGAGTTACAGTGAGGCCCTTTTCTATCATCTTGTTGATCGCGCTTCGTAGGACGGTTCCGTACAAGTACTCGGTTTCAAGGGTCAGAGGTTTGACAAGTTCGAGTGCAACTGCACCATCCATCGCCCGACATGATCCATGGCCAGAATGATGTATGTATACGTGGTCACTTGGCAGAGAAGTCTTCAAAACCTCCTTCAAAGCTGAAACCACATTTTCGAGTGTAGGTAATCGATCAGCGCTTTCAGCTGACTTGAGTGGACTGTGCGTTGATTTGGTGGCCGTCAGACGTGTTGTATTCACTGCAAAAGGTCTGGACTTGAGGTATTTTTCCATGGAAGTAATATCATTAACGGCTCCCTGTAGTGACCTATCTGACACAAGAGCCTTGGAGCCTTTGCTCTTTCTGGAGATAGTCAAGCCAACTCCAATGAGGATGGCCCATCGTGTAGGTTCTAAGCCTGGAGGATGCATTGGGTCCGAAACCCCAAAGATTCTGTGATCTCTGTTTCAAAGTTGAAATATTCCGTTGTTGGTTCGAGGATGTATTCAACATGACTTGGAAATCCTCATCCTTGCTCTGCGATTTCAGGCCATATCTGCACCTACTGAATCCCAGTGCAGTTGGGCTGTGCAATACCCTGTTTGTGAATTCATCACCTGCAGGCCATTCGAAATTTAGGCAGAAATCTGACAGCTGGGTTGAAAAACGTCTTGGTATCAACTACTTGGCAGAAGCAAGAATCTGTGATTGGCCTTGATGGTGTCACAGCATAAGCAGGCTGTCGTTTAAGCAGGGAAACGATGCAAGATTGGTGGGAAAAGGCACTGTAACCCCGCAGGCAAAAGAAATGGCTCTATAGATGACGAAGTAATGGTAAGCCCCAAAAAGGCTTCTCAGTTCATTTGATGCTGACTCGCAACCTGAGGCTCAAGTAAAGGCGTTCATGGTAACGCAAGGGGTGCTGCAACACCATCATCAGTGATACTTCGAACCTGAGTTTCTTTCCCTATTAATTAAAATTCTGTGCGTATACAAAATGGAAAAAATTTCGCCCACCCTCAGTCTTGGAAGCGATGATCCGGAGTCGATTCTAAACGCTGATCTTGGGAGACTGGGCCCATTGATTCGTCGCAGCATAGAACTCAATCAAGAATATCGGACATCTGGTGATCTGGCAAGACTAGAAGCAGCAATTGAGAAATCATGGGAAGCCGCCAACTCAGCTAGTGATGATGATCCTGGAATCCGCACAACCTGCTTAATATACCTCTCCTATCTAATCAAGGACATGTATACAGCGAAAAACAGCCCTGAGGACCTCGACAAGTCCATCGACCTAGCAGAAGAGGCAAACAGAATCGCCAATGCGCTCGAGGAGGCTCATAATCAACATCCCCTCGTCCTCAAGACGCTTCGTGCCCGTCTCATAGACCGTTATGCTTTGACAGGTTCAGAGTCTGACCTTGATAGAGCCGTAGATACGGCTCGTCAATCGATCGAAATCACCGGTGGTAGCTCATCGGATGTATCCTATCAATACGGCGATCTATCAGCTCTGCTTGGGAGGAGGTATCTAGCTACCGGTACTGTTGAAAATGTTGATGAAGCTATTTCCATGGGCTGGAAAGCTATAGAGGGGGAGTCAACTGACAACAAATCCATGCGACTGCACCTGCTAGCGCACATTGGCAGCTTGTTAGGGCACAAATCACTCAGAACAGGCTCGCTGTCTGATATGGACGAGGGCGTTCGATTAGCTCGACAGGCAGTTGAGGAGGCTTCAGAAGAGGAAATGGCTTTGGCAGATTCACTAAACTCACTGGCGACACTACTAGGGCAGAGATACTCTTTAACGAGTGCCTTGATAGATATTGACGAAGCCATCTCTCTAGCCAGAAGAGGTCTCAAGATACCAAGTTATAACTCGACGATGCTGGCTACGAGTTTAGGCAACCTCGCTGTTTTTCTGCAATTGAGATATCAAAGATCTCGTAAGCTGTCAGACCTCGAAGAATCGACACAGCTATCGCAGCAGGCTTTGAACACCATGCCTGACAACCATCCCGATCGGTCAAGACACCTGCATGATATTGGCATTAAGCTTGCTCGCAAATTTACCATCACCAATGATATGAAAGATCTCGATGACGGAATTCAGTCGTTGAGAGAAGCAGTCGACAGGACGGCAAAGTCCCATCCCTATAGAGCTATTTTTCTACACAGCCTTGCAAACGGCTTGATACAAAAGGGCGCCGAGACATTCGATGGCGATGGTGTTGATGAGTGGATATCCGTTGCGAGGGAAGCACTAGAGGCTACCCCAGAATCTCATCCCGATCGAGGAGAGTTACTCTACGGTTTAGGTCTTGGTCTTCTGGCAGCTCACGCAACAGGAAAGACTCCAACTGGGATCGATGAAGCAATACCTTGTTTCGAAGCAGCTATCAAGCAGTCAAACGCTCCACCACTTTGCCGTATACAGGCCTGTATGTGTCTCTTGCCAATATGCCATGACAGGCAGCAAAGTCTCAATGCTGCAAAACATGTCATGGGGCTTATTCCCAGAATCATACCACGACAGCAAGATAACTCCGATCGGCAGAATTCGCTCGCTGAACTTGCCGGTCTTGCATCAGATGCTACAGCTGTTGCTATACAGGCTGAAAAGGTCGAAGATGCTGTGGAGCTCTTTGAACAAGGCCAAGGTTTACTTGGAGCATCCATGGAACAAATGCAGGCTGACATCGTGGAGTTGGAAAAGGAGCACCCCGAATATGCAGCAGAATTTGAGCGTCTACGCAAGGAGATCAACCGACCGCTTGACTCAGATATCTCTGCGACCCTGGGCCCCGAACTCAGAGAAGGACAGGCGCTTCGGCTCTATGATGCGGGAAAGGAGTTTGATGAATTGGTCGACAAGATCCGCCAGTTACCGAGCTTCGGCACATTTTTACATGCACCAGGACTTGGTGAAATGCAGGATATCACGGATCGCGGTCCTATTATCATTGTTAATGTTAGCATCATACACTGCGATGCAATAATTATCATGACAGACAGGATTTATACAGTGCCGTTGGTCGATTTGAGCCGGGCGAGTCTGGAACAGAAGATCTTGACTGGCGAAAGAGGGAGCCCCGACGTCCTGGAATGGCTCTGGGACACTATTGTCTGTCCTGTATTAGATAGAATTGGCCTTTCAGAGGCTCCGACAGATGATAAGTGGCCGCATGTTTGGTGGATCCCTACTGGCCTTTTAAAACAATTCCCGTTACATGCAGCTGGGTATCATAGGAAGAGAACAAAGGAGACGACACTTGACAGGGTTATTTCATCGTATGCTTCGTCGGTCAAGGCTATGATACAGGCTCGAAAACGACGGACACCAACACGAGAAGCAAACAAAGCGGTACTTGTGGCTATGGAGAACACACCAACACTATCACGTTTGGCGTTTGCCAATCAGGAATTGGAAACCGTCAGAGATGTTTGTTCGTCGATTGGACTGGAGGTTGTTGAGCCTGAGCGACGAAAGGCTGCCCTCATCGACCAACTTCACCAGTGCAAGTTCTTTCATTTTGCAGGTCATGGGTGCACTGACCCCCAAGACCCTTTGAGGAGCTATTTGTGTCTCGAAGATGTCGAGACGAATCCACTGCGGGTCGGCGGTCTACTGGACTTGAATCTAAAGGACCAGCCACCTTTTCTAGCGTATCTGTCAGCTTGTGGAACGGGTCGTATTCAACAAGAACAGTTCATGGACGAGAGCGTTCATCTCATCAGTGTTTTCCAACTCGCTGGGTTCCAACATGTTGTAGGTACTCTGTGGGAGGTCAATGATAGGGTTTGCGTTGATATAGCCAAGGTGGTGTATGAGGGTATCAAGGATGGTCGGATGTCAGATCAATCTGTGGCTTGGGGGCTTCATGAGGCGAGCCGTCAACTGAGAGATAAGTGGCTGGAGAAGGTGGATCAACAAGGGCATAGCAGAGGGGTAAGAGATGATGTTCTAAACAATTTGGTTATCAGAGAGCCTGTGGTACATGGAGTTAGGTGGGAAAGAAGGCGAGTTCGGAGTAGAGCCAAGGCTAAAGGCATGTCGAGATCTTTGGGGACAAGATGGAGGAGAGTTGCAACCAAAGCATCCAGAAGTGTGCGGTTAAGGAATAATGTCATGTCTGGGGAGATAAGGGGTCAGACATGGTCTAGAGAGGCTTCCTTGGCTATCCTCCTGAGACACAAGATCGAGCCTTCACCGGCCTGGGTTCCGTTCATTCACTACGGTATTTAGACGGCGGGTAGCCCAAAGTCCAACGGAATTCAACCATTTTCGTCTTATGTATATTAAAATATTTGGACTAGGCGTATAATCAACTTTGCTGCTCTACTGACACTCGAGTCTACCCCAACCTCGAAAGCTTGTTTCGTGGAAAACAGGGGTGGTTCGATAAGCGGTATTTAACAACCCACATTATAGAGCTGTCATTCTTGAATCTTTGATGACCTGCCTAAATGGAGGGGAATAAGATAGTCGATCGGGTGATCTGAGACGACCCTGGTAAAAGCCGGATGCTTCATCGACAGTCTGACACGTCGAGTATCTTGGTCCGAGCGGCCTAGATTTGATATCTGACCACTGCATAGGCTCGGAACCCGTCGGACTCAGCTTGCTACGCCTTTTTGGTGGTACACAAATCTACCCTCCGCGAGTGAGCTGTTATATAACAGCGGTGTTTGCTATCGACATGCCTTTTCAGGGTAAAGTCTACGTGGTGCTAATAACTAAACCAATAGTGTAAGCACTGTCAAGCCTCTCGACCTCCAGAATGGATTTTACGACATGGATCTTGAGAAAGAGTGGTGAGATGGACCAGGCTACACTTGTCCATGGCTTGCATAATCATCCCGTAAGATTCCTTGGCTACAACAGCTCACAACGGTGACGCTAATACGCGGGGTGCAGCTCATGTCCCCCGATGCGATTATTCTCGAATCTTCATCCAGCTGAGAGATTTTGCAACAGCCATGTACAGCACGCGCATCTAGACCGCCGGGATTCCTGTGCAGTACTTCGACCGGGCCGATGATAGCCTTTCAGTCCCGTGGTGATCGTGTGCTAATAGATAGCGAATCTCAAACAGGCTCGCAATTTGTTCAGAGAGCATCATCGTCGGCTTTCTTTAGTAGAAATGGGAGAGGGAATATACAGAGCTGGAGGATATCGAGTATCATTAAGACACCAATATAGAAAAAAACGCGTCTTGGCTATCACAGATGTAGTGATACGGTGTTATGCCGGGATCTACGCGGTGACATAGTCATTTTACCCCAGATTCTCCCAACCACTAGCATTCCGCCTAATTAAGCCAAGCACCATAGCCAGCAAACACGCACCCTTGGCAAATTCACTAGTCGTAGCCCTTTCCTTGGAACTCCGAAGGACTTTCTTTTTCTAGTCGTAGATCGAGGTCAAGTGAGCTATCGCCGAGCCATTATGGTGCCATGGCATGCAATAGCCTGCTTCTTAATGGCTGCCACCTTTCTTTCACATCCGGTCCGTGGGTGTACCTGACAGCCAGGTAACATTTCTTTTTATGGCATGATCTTTCAACAACATGTGCAGAATCTCAGACAATATTACTGCACAAAAGATGTGTGTGCGGGGATTTATCTCGGGGTCGGAGGGCGCCGCTGTTTGGGGATGACGTTCCGGCCGGGCCAGCTGGATTGATCTTGTGAAACGGAGGGTTTTTTCCATATTGGTACGGCCTCGAGGATAAGAAGTCGTGCATGGAACGCAAGAATTGGCATTCTCTTGGCTCTTGGCTTTATTCTTTACTTAACAGACAAGACTCCCTTTGACAAACAAGCATCTCTATATCCATTCGCACACTTCTTTCAATGGCCTTCTTCAAGACCAAGATGCCTACACTTGACACTTCACCCGTGTCCTCACCCGTTCTCTATCCCTCTGTCACGTCTGACTTTGAAGCTGCGAATCGCAGATATGCAGCAAAGTTTACCCAGTCCCACTTACCATCTCCGCCCCGCCGGTAAGTGATCTCATACCCGCGCCCTAGGATCGAGGGCCTAACATTTACCCAGAAAGGTAGCGGTGGTTGCGTGCATGGACAGCAGATTGGACGTTGAGAAAGTACTGGGTCTAGACCTTGGCGATGCCCATGTCATCAGAAATGGTACGTACTCCAATTTCTGTGTCTCACCTGCAAAGCTGACAGTTACAGCTGGTGGTCGTGCTGTAGAAGCACTTCGATCAATCCTGATTTCTCAGCAGATGCTGGGCACGCGTGAGATTATTATCATGCACCATGTAAGACCAACCCATCTCATTCTGTTCGATATTTTTCATTCCCACGGCAATATCATAAGGCCATATTTTCAGCTACCCCCCATGGAGACAGTGACCGGCCCGGCTGACACCCCACGCTTCTAGACCGGCTGCGGCATGCAGAGCTTCTCCGACACAGATTTCCGGTCCAAGATCAGACGAGAACTAAAGGAAGACGTGGACCACATGGCGTTTCTTCCCTTCTCTGATTTGCGGCAGAGTGTAATTGATGACGTTGCCTTCTTGCGCAAGAGTCCACTCATTTTGGATGTACCTATTACTGGATATGTTTATGATGTTAAGACGGGTCGGATTGAGCAAGTTGATGAGAGGGCTGACTCTGAGTGCTCTAGCCCTTAAGATTTTGTTTGACATGTGTGTGTGGCAATGTAGGATATTTTTTTTGGGATAGCGAGCGAGCGTTTGAGAATACAGATATTATTCAGGTATTGCCAGGCCCTGCACATGCGTCAGGTGGAAAGGAAAATGAGACCAAAATGGGGATCAAGCCGCTTACTGCACGGATAACCTATAGATTTGTAGGGCCAAAAGTACAGTGCACAGCCTTTTATTAGTTATTCTGATTGATAATTAAAGTAAAGTTACGATAACAAAAGATTTAAAATAGAATATACAGTCTGTACGAGCCTACGCCTGCACTTCTACAGGGTACTTCCAAGCCATCCATGCTATCCATGACTGGAATCCACTCATCAAAATGCTTACAATCCCAACCAAGATTGAGATACCAACAGCCAGTAGAGCAATAGAGAAAGCATTCCCATCAGTACTTCTGCGATCAAACCAACGTTCCAGTTTGTTTCTTGGCGGCCGTCTCTTCGCAAGCTCATACAGCCTGGCAATCCGCTCTCCCCAGTACAAGTATCTCACCCCCTTATGGAAGACATTATAGCCATCGTATTCGCCACATTCAGGGTCAAAGCCGTTCCTGATAATCAGGTTTCGTAGGATCTTCTCGGAACGATGATCTGTGAGAGGGAAGAGGATGTCTTGCAACGAATGTAAAGTCTCAAACAGGAGCTGTGGCGGTAGAGTTCCACTGTCATCAATATCAGCTATGGAATGATTCTCTCGTTTATGATAGGTAACCTGAATGAGCATACCGGCCTAGACTTTCTAGCGCAGTTATATCCAGAGGACATGCATGGTTTTGAAACTGCTCTAAATGTGCTTTCAAGTAGGCCACTTGGTGAAAGAGATACAGCGTGTTATCCTTCTCATTGAAAAGAAGGTGGCATGAAAGGTCATTTGTTGGCAGAAAACGAATTCCCAGCCGTTTTTTCAGCTTCCAAGCTTTGAGTTTCGATTTTTGACCAATGATGTCCTCAAAACGGTTGCATAATTGAACAGGGGCCCGGGGAATTGATCTTTCGATGAACGAAACAAATGACTCTTGCGATAGCCAGGAAATAGGTCGATATCCCCCAAGAACGAAGTTTGCGGGGTGCCATTCTTGAGCCGCCGAGTCAATCATCACCATTGCTTGTACTGCCCTGTTTATGATGTTACTGACATTCCCTCCAACTGCCTGATTATCATGAGAGATTTGGTCCATTGTCTCTTCTTTTGTCTTTCGTATGTTATTTCTGAGCAGGATGGCAGTTGATAGCACATGCTGATGGGTAGGTGAGGAGGAAACATAATTGCAACTAAATGTGCTTTCCCTCAGAGCTAGTTCATCGAAGAGCGTGAAGTAGGCTTCGAAATTGCCCTTTCTTCCGAGAAGTCTCAGAGATATCTCATCTTGCTCCTCGGGTGTTGTTAGTCTCATTTTGCTATAGGGAAAGGCTGATTGAGCCGCATATCTAATGATGGTCAAGGGTCCGGGCATTAAATATTTGTTTCCCAGGCGAATATCAACGGGAATGCTACCTGCACTTCATATACCACCACTCCAAGGTTCGCCCAGTCCGCTTGTCAGCATTACCTCCAGGACCACAAATCCTAATCTGACCGCGGACATGTTTCAGTATGCGATTGGCCACCCGTCAAGCCTCGTTGGGTATCAATACATGACCACAATTACAATGTAATTGTTCGTTGAGCCTCAAAGTCCTAGATACAGGAGAGTTACCATATGTCGGCCCATCAATTATCGATCTCTGCACATCTTTCTTTGACCTGGTTAAGCTTCCAGAAATCCAACATGCTTTCATACGATGGTATGGGGTCTTCCAGGTAACGAGAACGCTTCTATCAAGGACAAACTTGCACTCAAGTTCAAAACTTTATTTGAGAAGGGTTTTCGGAAGAAGAAAAGGTCCGAGGCAGTCCAGCATTTGCAAGATCCTATAAACATCCATCGGGCACATTTTCTCCCGAGCCTGAGACAATCGCACCGGAGAATCGCGATTCAAGCATTCGTATCCTCTCAGTCAACACAATCAGAGTCTTTTGAACAGCGCGCAGCAGAACCTCAGGTACTTCAGCGATCCTCATATCACACTGGCATACCACCCACTGCAGATTCTTCCCGCCAACAGACAAACACAGGCGTCAAGGTGCTGCCTCAAAGTCGCAATATGATATTTTACGACCTTCCGGTGTCCTCGACGACCTGCTCAGCAGAAGAGTTCCAAAACAGGTTTCGATACGTCACAAATGAATTAAGGAAGGCCGTCGCTGAACATAATGAACTTCGTATGTGTGGCCGACACATCATCTACAGTTGCCATATGATTGGCGATTCGAGGGATACGGCCTTGCCCTCTATACTTATAGAGTGTCGAAAAAGAGATCTCAAGCTGTTGAGAGAGCTCTTTAACAAACACGCTGCGACACTCTGTTGTCGCAAGGACTCAACTTGGCCTACCCTGTTACATCATGATCTTCCATCGTCGAAACCATCATTCCAACTTGTCTATTTATCGCACCCATATCACCCTATAATACAACACGCGGCAAATACCACAGTAGCACTCAGCAACTCATCCAGCGATACACTCTGCGGTTCTCTGGTCCAGTATGAGGGTCGCGTAGCCACCATCGGCCTGTCAATTATCGTCGATGGCTTAAGTCACTTGATGACTGTCAACCATCTCTTCAATAACAGTTTAGGAGATGAGAACTCGCTTTTCACTAGCGATGATGAGCCAATTCATCGCAGCAGCTCTGGGGAGGAGCCAACAAGTGTGCGTCTGGACACTTCCGTCACTGCACCAAGTCCTCGTTCAGATCGAGGAAAGCAGAATTTGGACTTTGGTTATAGAGGCAATGAGAGTGCAGCAGAAAAGAGCCTTGTCGAGTGCCTGGTGGGCCGACCCATTCCTCTCCCACATACACTGGATCCCCCAGCACCATACCTGGACTGGGCATTCGTCGAATTGAACAGCTCTTCAGCGAGCTTCCAACTACCTAACATTATCGCCCTAGACTCTATGTCGAGCCCCGTACTCCTTAGCCAAGTGTCTAAAAAGCCTTTGTCTCATACCACATCGGTGTACATGGTGTCGGGGATCAATGGCATAAGAAAGGGTTGCCTATTCAGTGGTCTCAGTGAGCTAGGTCCACTGCAAGATCGAAGTCCATGCAGAGCTTGGAAATTAATACTAGATTCCGATCAAGGTGAGAAATGTGTCTGAGTTTTGCTAAACTATGACTAAATCGATATCTTAGGTCTCGAGCCAGGAGAGTGCGGCTCAATCGTCGTTGACCAGATTACGTTCGATATATATGGCCATGTTATCGGATCTAACATTATTGGTGATGTTTTCGTTGTTCCACTTTCAGACACTCTCGAACAAATCCGAGTGGCTTTTAATGCAACAACTGTGACTCTACCCTCACAGAACCTTCTCCTGCCACTTCGCGACAAATCTGAGGATACCATGACTACCCAGACCAGGCATTCTCCTAACAAACTACACTCAGGCGCTGCGCACACTCATACTTGCTCCGCCTCCGCAAAATGCTCTCTGGGATCCTCCCCAATCACACAGATGTGGAAGCGTCTGGAGGAACCGAGTAGCCACAACGGCCAATTCCACAGGTTTCAAACACCCTTTCGTCTAGACCAGGAGGGCACTTCACTCCTGCAAACTTTGAATAAGGCAGGAGCGGGAGTGCTTGATGATGAAGTGGAGGTTCCAACGCTTCTGTTTTGCCATCCGTATACAAGGGTTACAGAACGAAGCATAGAGCGTATACAAGACTTTTGCTGCGGTGCTTCATTCGCTCTGGACAAGTTCGTATATCTCCCACTCAGCTCAGATACCGGAGTCGTGGACTCGAGGATAGAAGTTCCGTATTTTGCGGTTGTTACTGATGTAGGTTGGTGCCAGAATACACTTTCCTATACCAGTCGAGACAAACCACTTGCATCAAGCCTCAGGCTAAACGAGATGCTGAAAGAAAAGGTGTGTGTTCAGGAATCTTGTTATTAACATGGAGAAAGAACTTGTAACTGAACTTTCAAGCGATTTCATCACAGAGGATCAGATCCAGGCCCAGCCTTGATAAAGCAACTCAGACGAATGTACGCGACGAGTAGACATCGTAACATGTCACTGAGCTGACAGCTTGACATAGTTACATCCATAACCCAGATGGGGCTAGTATCATGGCTCTCATCAGGGCCATGTCCTGCCGCCAAGTAGCCATTCTCCGTCCAATGATCATGTCCTATGTGACGACAAAGATCAACCCGTACATACAGATCAATGAAACCGTAAGTTAACATAGAACCAAAATTATAGCGCATTTTGACTAACAATATTTCATCATAGCAATGGTGGGGATCCCGTCAGAATCATCTCAGGTTTCAATTTCCCTTCTTTACACTCATCTCTGAAGGCTATAATGACCCCCGAACTATGTCCAAGACTGGAGAGCCGTTCAGAACTCGAACGAGCCTTTCCTTTCTCACCGAAAGCCCTTCGGGGACTTTACTTCGACAAGATAGCCAAGCCAGTCTCTGCGAATCAGTAATCTCATTTGGGATCGCTGTACATAGTATTGATTACTGGGATGTATACTGCTTTGAAGACGGTGACACGAGTATATCGATTTTTGGATTTGACTTTGAGCATGACGAATTTGGGTCCGCAAGCGATTTCAAACCACCCGAAGAAATGCTCGGGCACTCCCCCCGAACCTTTTTCCTGCACACAATGACTCTGAGTCTCGATCGTGTGCTGGACCAGCACACCATGATCTTGGAAGCATTCCAGGATTTTATCAAGAGGCAAGCGCGTTACCTATCGGTAAGTTTCTTCTCTGGCAAATTCATGATAGTGATAAACAGGACGTGTACAAGTATTAACTATCTCCTAGAAGAGTGCGGAAAACCCGAATGAATTCGCAGACAACAGTCATCGGCTAAAAGAAGCCCTCCGTCAAGTCCTCAATTCGATAACAGTTCTGACACGTAATGTTCAAGAATTCTTATCAAATGATCCCAGAAAGGACCTCGAGGATGTCCCCAATGGCGGTGACTTTGCAGATGGGAGAAAGCCAAATGACATGGAAACACTCCTTCGTCGCATAAAATCGTTGTGTGGCCAGCTGCATGACGTTCAGCTCGTCTACCAACAACTTGAAGCTAAATTGACTTCAATCAGTCGTGAGCAGGAAAAGTTAGTGAGGATGCGTCGTGATTCGTATGCCTCATATATCACGATGGCAGCATTTACCATGGGAATTCTCAGCCTTATAGCCCAAATCTATGCAGCCTACCCACGGGTCTAATGGCGACTGAGTACCTTCCTACTGTTGGCGGATAGCTTCATTGAATTGTTGATATTATATAGTTCACCTTACCTCGCTTGCACAACACAGTCTTCATTGTTGCCTTCATCGCCATGTCTCTCCGCCATCATAAATTCATGTCCTTGTGCAACCTAAACCAATCGATCGTTTTCCATCAAATCTTGAATGTTGGGCTGCTTACTATCAAAAGCTGCCTATACATGGCAAAGTGAGATTCAACCGTCATTTATGGCAGCCAGTTTGACATGTACTATTGGCACTGCAGGATATTGATTTAGCGGTGGAAAAGGATAGCGAGCGAGCAATTGAAATTATTTAGTTACAAGAACCTCCGAGCAACACGTGACCTGCAATCATGGCTGCTTTTGTGGCCTTTTCGCTTGTAAGTTGTTGGCGTCCCTCATCACATATATTTCCCTCACCTTGTTACTTACACATTCCTCATTGTTTAGATCTTTACTATGACGCTACCTACTGCCCACCTCCAAGAGTATCCTGCCTAGATTCACCACACCCTTCAACCCCCCTTGTAGATGCAGAGATCTTCCTTCACCTTAATCACGTAGAACGATCCCTAGCAGTCAGTAGAAACTGAAAATGCTTATTGAAAACCTTCAATCCTGGTGCCGGGAAGGTCCGGGGATAACGGGTGATGGTTGGGACGATGGGTTCCTTTCAGGATATTGAACAGCACGATCCCATTCGGCTAAAGAAGCGCACCCACTTCGTAACCAAGCTCTTAACTCATGTAGGAGAAGTCTGGTATTGTCGCGCCCAAGAAATTGTTGAATCAGGTTCTCCGCTTGGCCAGAGCTGCCCTGGGTGTCTATCGATTTGAGGATGGCAATAATGTATTCGAGCAAATACACGGCGGTGGTAGACCTGGGCCGATGACTCGTGTCCTGGCTATTAGGCGGCCTGCTGCTCGTGTAGAGGAACTCAAACACTTGCAACTCACGCGACAGCCACGTCCTAGCGCGAGATACAAGCTCTGGGTCATTCAAGAAGTCCTGTGGCAAAAGTTCTCCGTATCTTGATTTCTTGGCCTGACGTCTATTGAAACCAACGTGGAGAGAATAGAGGTTATTACGATAGACCGAACGTCGTCTCCAAGTGACATCGTCATCGAAGAGCCATAAAGAACGCCGCCCGAGGTCAGAATAATCACTATTTTGGCTGCCAGAAATCTGTCCCAGGTTTGTCTCTTGTTCAGACAAGTCTGGTACTTTGTAAACTTTTGCCTGCCCGCCATCCTCACTCAGCTCGTATCGCACTTCGCCAACATTGTTTTTACACAATGGGCAAGTTGTCTGTTTTTCCAGCCACGTAACTAGACATAGAAAATCGAAGTTGCTATGTCCACAAGGTTGAGCACAGCAAGGCTCAGTCACCTCAGCCAAACAAATGACACAGCATTCAGAAGCCGAGTCGCCGATATTCTGTGATGTAATCTGTTCCAGAGTGGTTTGTAATACCTGTTGACGTAGGTCGTCGTCAGACGGTGCTAGATCCATGAAGGAAAAGTGATCAAATAGCTTAGCAAAAGGAACCAAGTATGGTCGGTGAAATGGTCGATCTGCTAGAGGACAAAGAAGGTAGTAAGGGTGCCAGATGTCGGAGTTCACACGGAATGGATTTTAGGCCTGAGGTGGCACTTACAAGTTACAGGGGTCACCGCCTCATTATAGGTACCTTAGGCAGGTAAGCGACTGACATGTGGGTCCACAGGCGGTGAGTGGAAACACGGCACAACAGGAGTCACCATCACGACTACGTTCTTTATCATCATCTCAATTCACATGGTACAAAACTCGAAATGGATACTCTTGCTGAGTTCGAGGCCATAGGCCTTGTCAACAAGGTCGCGTCTGAGCTGCACAATCATATCCAAGTCAACGATAAGACCCTTGCCGAATTCATCATCGGCCAAAGACTTGAATCCGACAGCTTCGACAGCTTCAAAGACAAGTTAACGAAGCTCGGTGGGGGCACTCTGCCTCTCAGCCTGATCGAAAGCATCGACCGCCTTGTCTTGATGATTCACCCATCTATGAAGGACAAGTCCAACAATGAGCAACTACAGTCGCAACGCTCCCACGAGAAAGACGCGAATGCATTCTCTGGCCTCGCCCTTCCTGACAAGACCCCCTATACGGACCCTATCGATGATGCACTACACGCCCTCGAAGCCCTTGCACCAAAACCTCGCGAAGGACGTGTCGCGACCCACCGCCGTGACCGCAGACGAAGTCGAAGTCCCAGCCGTGACAGTTGGCCAAGGCGAAGCTCGACAAGCCAATCGCCAGACCACCAAAAACATGCCAGCATGCGACGCGATCGAGGATATGAAGGAAGTCGACGTCCGCGTCAACCTTTGCCTGAGACGGACGATCTTCCTATACTTCATAAGCTCTACGATGGTCACGTCACAGGTGTCAAGGATTTTGGTGCCTTCGTACGTCTACAGAATGTCCGGGGCCAGGTGGATGGGCTTGTCCACGTCTCAAGACTAGCAAATGGGCGCGTGAACCACCCGTCGGATTTACTGCAAGTAGGGCAGCTTGTGAAGGTCAAGGTCATTAGTATGGATGGAAAAAGGATCGGCTTGTCGATGAAGGATGTTGATCAGGAAACTGGACACGATCTCGCCCCTCAAGCAAGCTTCGGTTCCGGTGCCAATATGCTCTGCTTGGGTGGTAATGAGGCCACGAAGGTCGACCATGGGGTTTCAGAGCAGCATTCAAACATGCGGTCAAAGAAACGACTGACCTCACCCGAACGGTGGGAAATACGGCAGCTTATTGCATCTGGCGTCGCAAAGGCATCGGATTACCCTGACCTCAATGATGACTACAACACAACAATTAGGGGCGAGAGCGAGATGGAGTTGGAGGAAGACTACGATATTGAAGTAAGGGAAGAGGAGCCACCTTTTCTTGCTGGTCAGACGAAACAGTCCCTTGAACTTTCACCTATCCGGGTCGTGAAGGCTCCTGAGGGATCTCTCAATCGGGCTGCTGTCTCCGGTACGGCTCTGGTGAAAGAGAGGAAGGAATTGCGTCAACAAGAAGCGGAAGTTGAGGCTGTAGCTGACAAAGAGAAACGCGCTCAGATTTCTACCCAACGCAGTGACCCAATGGCGAATCCACGCCTGCATGACTTGACAAATGATCAAAGAGAGACCGTGGAGCCCAACGCAGCCCCTGTCCCCGAATGGAAGCGCGCTATTCAACCCAAAGACGAATCATATGGTAAACGAACAAGCTTAACAATCAAGGAGCAGAGAGAATCACTCCCTGTTTATGCTTTTCGAAGCCAGTTGATTGACGCCGTAAAGGAGAACCAAATCCTTATCGTGGTCGGCGAGACCGGCTCAGGCAAGACGACTCAGCTGACCCAATATCTTGCAGAAGCAGGATTTACCAATAACGGTATCATTGGCTGTACCCAGCCTCGCCGTGTTGCTGCTGTATCAGTGGCCAAACGTGTTGCTGATGAAGTCGGTTGTAAACTTGGGGACGAGGTTGGATACTCTATACGGTTTGAAGATCGTACAAGCCGGGCAACCAAGATCAAATATATGACAGACGGAATGCTGGAGCGTGAGATCTTATTAGATCCGAACATTGAACGGTATTCAGTGATCATGCTTGATGAGGCCCATGAGCGGACTATCCCGACAGATATCCTCTTTGCATTATTGAAAAAGACTCTGAAGACGCGACCTGACCTCAAGGTTATAGTCACGTCGGCCACCCTCAATGCCGAGAAATTTTCTACCTACTTCAACGATGCACCGATCTTTACGATTCCTGGACGTACATTTCCCGTCGAGATACTATACTCAAAAGAGCCCGAAACGGATTATTTGGACGCTGCGTTGCTTACCGTTATGCAGATTCACCTGACAGAGGCTTCTGGGGATATCCTGTTATTTCTTACGGGGCAAGATGAAATCGATACCTCGTGTGAGGTGTTGTATGAGCGAATGAAAGCATTAGGACCTAATGTTCCTGAACTTATCATCCTTCCTATTTATTCAGCACTGCCAAGCGAGACTCAAAGTCGCATTTTTGAACCAACGCCGGTCGGGAGTCGAAAGGTTATTCTTGCTACTAATATCGCCGAAACATCGATTACGATCGATGGTGTCTATTATGTGGTAGATCCGGGCTTTGCCAAGCAAAAGGCCTATGATCCCAAGCTCGGCATGGATTCACTCATTGTCACCCCCATCTCACAAGCACAAGCCAATCAACGAGCCGGCCGGGCTGGCCGGACAGGGCCAGGCAAATGCTTTCGACTTTATACAGAAGCAGCTTTTGAGTCAGAGATGCTACCATCGCCAATTCCTGACATTCAACGTCAAAATATCTCTAATACTATCCTGATGCTTAAAGCATTAGGCATCAATAATCTATTGCAATTCGACTTCATGGATCCTCCACCAGTTAACACGATGTTAACGGCTCTTGAGGAGCTCTATGCACTAGGCGCCCTTGACGACGAAGGACTTCTTACGCGTCTCGGTCGCAAAATGGCCGATTTTCCCATGGAGCCAACCCTAGCCAAAGTCTTGATTATATCCGGGGAGCTTGGATGCTCAGACGAAATGCTTTCTATTGTTGCTATGTTGAGTTTGGCTAATGTTTTCTATCGACCGAAGGAAAAACAAACTCAGGCTGACCAGAAAAAAGCTAAGTTCCATGATCCACACGGAGATCATCTGACTCTTTTGAATATCTATAATTCTTGGAAACAGAATGGCTATTCAGTGCCATGGTGTTTCGAGAATTTCATCCAGGCACGTGCAATGAAACGAGCAAAGGAGGTAAGGGAGCAGCTTATCAAAATCATGCAGCGGCATCGTCATCCAGTTGTTTCATGTGGCAGCAAGACTGATCAGGTGCGGCGGGCCCTTTGTGCCGGCTTTTTCCGCAACTGTGCTCGAAGAGACACCGAAGCTGGTTCAGGTGGCTACAAAACCGTCATTGAGGGTACTCCAATCTACATCCATCCTTCATCTGCTCTATTTGGCAAACAGCCCGAGTGGGTGGTCTATCACGAACTGGTGCTCACAACCCGCGAGTATATGCGATGGACAACAAGCATCGAGGCTAAGTGGCTGATCGAGGCGGCCCCGACTTTCTTCAAGGTGGCCGGGACTGGCGGTACCATGTCTAAGCGACGCAAGCAAGAACGGATACAGCCATTATACAACAAGTATGCTACTGAAGATGATTGGCGATTGTCGGCACAGCGCAAGGGTGGTAGAGGTGGAGGTGGAGGCGGAGGCGGCACATGGGGATAGTGGTTTTGCGAAATGTCTCTTTGCCTTGACCTTTCATCCTCTCTTCACCACTCTCTCACGTACCAGGTTATCAGCGTCTTGTTTTCCTCTCCTTTTCTCGGTGATATATACTCCATTTGGTACTTACGCTACACATTGCTCTCTTTTTATACTTGCCAGCTTGTTTTTATATTGTTAGTATACTTAGTAGTGAAAGAGGTATTTGTGGTAGGTTAAGAAATCAAAACGGGCCAAAGCTGAAACGTTGTACTCACGGGCTTAAAAGCAGCGCCAGGTGATACATAAGTTATTTTGTAATGTGGTGAAGGTTGATAAGTGCTTTGAATATTTTTAGGCATCCTGCGTTTTGCCATCTTCGTATAACTTGTGGTCACATTATCTCATTGTCAATGTTCCTATTCCGACCACGATGAGATTTGTGGCTGAGAGCTTAAGGCGTCTACTATTGAATAACGGAATCTCGTCTCGAACTTTATTCACGTCAGCGAATCCTGCCGATACAAATAACGGTAAAGCCTGAACACAATTGAGTCTGCTGTGGTGCGGAGGGCTGATGTGTCAGAAGACATACTAAAGTTCTATATAGATTTAACCAGCATTGATTAGTTTTTCGTTACGATATACCCCACCTAACAGCTGATGGCTAAGGTCTACTGGTGGTGAATGTCTCCACGAAGAAACTATTGCGGCTCTCAAATCGATTTCTGGCAAAACTGAGAATATAATGGGGAGTCTTTCGGGTGTGACAGTACTCGACTTTCCACGAGCTTGAAGGCTTGGTTAAGAACATCAGAAGTAGCTGTGAGTCGTTGGTTGAATGGGATCGTGCTGGCTAAATTCCCGAGAGGCATTTTTGATAAGATTATCCATTAACATGAACGCCGAGATCTCGTTTTACTGCCCAGGAGATAGACGAGACAACATTCTGCTATCCTTTGCGTAGCGTGTTTCACGCATCGAAATAGAGCTATTATAGATTCTCCAAGTCCTACCGATCATCTCATTAGTGCCAACCTTTCTATGCAGTCTTGGAAGTTGGGCTCCATCTGTCACAAGCTACCGATACATGGAAAGGTAAAAATCAATTACCATCGATAGCATTCAGTGATGACTGATGATCTGATTACTACAGAGAGCCGAAAAGTGAATCATTTGACGTAACGTTGAAATGTCCATGTTTGTGGTATTCCTAAATAGGCATAGAGGATCCGCGTTACGTACGGTTCGTGTTAGTAACTCTGGCTACGATAAGATTAGCGATTGAAATATGTGTAAATGAAAGTCTCCCACTGGCTAATACTATTAGAAATTATCCATTTATTCGATTATGATGGGTACTGAAGCGGGGAAATCTGGCTTTGAGTTTCTAAGCGGAGATGGAGGCTCAGGGATCGGGCTATTGCTCACCGAGATATATCAACCTCAACATGCCCTCTTAGGTGTGCTCGGTCTGCACGAATCTTTTCCCCATCACCTTTATTCTATTTCAATGCCTTCCAGAACAACTGACACGTCAAATGAGTGGTCCGAGTCGGCGGACATCATCTCACGGTTTCTGGCTTTGCAGCAAATATACAGCGCCAAAGAATTAGACTCCTATCTCCAGTCACTGCAACACGGAAGAGAGCACGAATCAGATCCCGGGAGTCAATCAACTGATGTCATCATTCTTTGTGCATCAGCTATCCTGGCTATTCCGGAGGCCGTGTTTGAGTGGGCGGTGCAACAACAGATGGAATACGAGAAAAGCCAGAGACACACAGTACTGGTATTATGTGGAGGCATTGGACCTTGTACATCATTCGTTTACGACGCTATCAAAGCTAGCAAGAAATACTGCACGATATTCGACACGATAAATGGCAAGCCTGAGGGCGAGGTGTTGAAAGTCATGGCTGAACGCTTCTATAAACTCAACATCGACCGAAATGGAGGTCAAGACAAGTACTTCCGGATTTTGGTTTCCCATCGCTCAAACAACTGTGGAGCAGATGCATCAGAGGCACAAAAGGTTTTACAAGAGAGCGGTATTCATTCTCCAAGATCTATGGTAGTTGTGCAAGACCCAGCCATGAGCAGCCGGACAATATCTTCATTTGAAAAAGTCTACAAGAACAATTCTGTTCAGATTTCTTGCTGGCCACGGCTGAAGCAGCCAAGAGATGCCCAACAAGAAAAGGCGCTGCCCGAGAAAGATGTCCGAAGGGAACTGTGGTCTATGACTCGTTTTCTGGACAGGATCATCGGCGAGCAAGGTGGAGTTACCAGAGCAAAGTCACCTATCGGCATTCCAAACGAGGTGGAAAATGCATGGTCGGCTATAATGGATGAAAGCAACTCAAAAGTGTTTTCATAGAAACAATATCATAATTCTCATTCTATCCTCTTCGGGTGTGTTGAAAATGTTTAATATTGACCGGCAACGATTCCGGCTCTGACGTCAATATTTCCATGTAATATATCGCATCGGCGGTGTCCGAGATGCAGATATCAGATCAGGCTGCGAGATTATTTTCCGTTTCACAACGTCACATGATGCACATGATTCTCAACCCAACCCCACTGATTGATCTCCCTAAACATTCTCGAACCATCACCAGAAGCAAAATCTCTTCCCGGTCCCGGATCATCTCGCAACACCATGGCATCACTACGCCGTTTCAGCCTCGTCTTCTACGTCCCACCCGCCAACGCCTCCGCATGCAAAGCCGCCATCTTCAAAGCCGGCGCGGGCCGATATCCCGGTCCTGGCGGGTACGCTGAGTGTGCATGGCAGACGTCGGGGACTGGACAGTTTAGACCGGGAGATGCGGCGAATCCGGCTATTGGCAAGGTTGGAGAGTTGGAGGAGACGCCGGAGGTTAGGGTAGAGTCGTTGATTGTTGGGGAGGAGACGGTGCGGAAGGCCGTTGCGGCTTTAAAAGAGTAAGTTCACAAGTTTATGAGGAGGATAAAGGCTGATTTTCTAGGGCGCATCCGTATGAAGAATGTCCGTATCAGGTCTATCGAGTGGAGGACTTTTAATGGAGATACCTATATTTGGTGGGTACAGCGACAAAGGATTCCGTGAGCGTGGTGTTTTCGCGAAACGAGATTCCGTGGTTTAGGACTCACGGAAGAAATGAGTTGGGTTTTCCATTATAAGCATTCATCTTTATCGCTCTAGCAATTGCAAATCAAATTATATCATCCTGAAGAATCCAAAATTAGGGTATTATCAAAAACCAAGTCTTCCAATCGCCATTTTACGTCATCTCAATCTTTCCACTTCAAGCAACAAGAACCTTTGTCTGCGGTAGGAGAGTCGTCCATCTCTCTCCAGGCTTTCTGCTCCACATCCTCTTCAAGGCCTCAATACCCTTCAACAAATTCCCAAATCCACTTCTCGCATGGTGTCTTCTCAAAACATTCTCAAAATAAATCTTGTGCTCTTCAAGCTGTGCATCTGACGCCGCCACAAAAGTCGTCCAGACCAACATATGCGCCACTGGAGAGGTCTCCGGAAATTGTTCGAGTGCCTCGATGAAGCGCTGCACGCGTGCGACCGACTGAGGGTTGGTGGGTATGGGGTCGAAATCGAAGAAGTTGTAGGTATGGTCGGAGAGAACTTGTTGGAGATAAATATCTCGAGCTTGGTAGACAAGACTTGAGACTTGCGAGAATAGTGGCATATGTTCTGGGTAGAGCTGGAGGCAGTGGTTGAGACAGCCGAAAAGTTGGTCTGTTCGAGCTTGTGATGAGATCGTCTCCAGTCCTGTTTCTTCTCCAAGATGTGGGGCAGCATATACTCGAATCCTGTCCTACGGTTAGAATGCCTGTGAGTCTTCGAGGTGAAGTTGTGTGGACTAACTTGTGAAGTTCTCGCATTATGAACCCAGCCAGGATACCCGTACCAAGCCCTTCCTTTCCTCCGATGGCGTCCAGCGCTGACTCGAGCATTCGAAGAAGAACAGGAAAGTCTGAGCCTCCAGTGACGAGTACGGACGTCATCAGAAGTAAAAGGCTGATTAGCACAGAGTGCTGGGTAGTTTGGCTGTTGCATATGAGTTCTTGGCGTTGACGTAAACCTTGGAGCGTCCGACCCAGAAGTTGATATGGATCGGGGACGTAAGTGTCATGTTTGCTTGTTCCAAACGCAGAGTACTGCTTCTGGTTCTTCTTGAAGTTATTGTCGAGCTTGTTGATATGAAAGTGAAATGCCGAGACGGTGAGGACGGCGTCCATGACGAGTTCGTCTTGTTGAGCGAGCGGGAGAAGGAGGTGGCGCCAGTCGTTGTGAAGGCCGTCTATGGCTACCATCTCCGTTGATATGCAGCGCGAGACTGGGGTGTGTAAGTATCTGGAAGAAAAAGTTGAATGCCGGGCTTACATGTCATGAATAGATTCCTCTTCCACGCTGGCATGTTATCTGGAACTCCTTTCAAAAAGAGCGTCATGAAAACCTCACGGTCTGCAGGCGATTGTGAATTTGCTAGCACAAGGTTGTAGATCTCAGTGTCTGATGCGATGTACTCGATATCATCGTCTTCCTGGTCATCATTGTCATCATGATGGGTTTCTGTTGTTTCCGGGTTTGTATCTGCGGCTGAACTTGATGCCGACGATGCTGAAACATCATTGTCAGGTGAAGAGACTTTCCATTCATTCCTATGATCAAATTAGTATCTTGCTTGTAGATATGAAGATTGGATTATGCATACTCTTCATAGACCCTGTCGATAGTCTTGCCAGCCCACTTCCCTCGCGCCGCAACACCCTTGTTGAACCGATGTCGAATACCAAGGCCACTGCAACTCAAGCCTCTAGAAGTACACTTGTTACAGCTGGGCTCATTCCTATCACAGTGAATACGTCTTTTCGAACACTCATGACAACCTATTAACATGTTAAAAGCTGTGCCAAGCGAAGATAAGGTTGTCCTGACCCTTCGTCTTTGGTACATATGCACGTTTCTTGGGCGGCATCGCAGGCATCGGATAGAGCCGAGATGAGCTAAGCTGATCGACGCTCGGCGTACAGAACCCGGTATCCCTGGGGAGATGGTAGTTGGTACTTGCGTGGCTGGGACGAGGTAAGGGAAAAATTCCTATGTCTTTAGAATTTTGCAAGCATCAAGTCAATGAGGACTCGGGAATCTATGGCCGACGTTGCGGGGAATCGGTTGGAGCTTTGCTCCGCAAACGCTAGTCAAGGTTGGGAAAGAGGCTAAGCCGGGATAGGACGGTCAAATGAGAGCACCTCCGACGGTCTAAGACTAGGAATATCTTGCTACTGCCTTTCGTTCACTGCAATTTTAACACATCTGGAGCTGGCATCCCAGATTAACCAAGCACGCCAATCAGACGATGGGAACCCAACTATATCTTTGACGCCTTTTACAAGCCTCACCGGCGTCCTCGTTCACTGCAATTTTAACACGCTCTGGAGCTGGATTATCTGAATGTCATAATGATCCTGGTAGTTACATATAACCATGAAATCCTATGTTAGAGTAAATACCATGCTGTCAATTCTTCGACGTATTCCATTGATTTTTTTTATTTTTATGATCTGGGAACCAAAAGCTCAGTTATCTATCTTTATTGCAAAGTCTCTACACTTTGTTAGCCCCGTTACACTGACTATACAAACGATTTTCTAGTCGCGAGACCCAAAAGTTGATGCTTTTGAAGGACAGAAGATTTCCATTATGGCGCGTACTATCTATCACACTGTAGCATGGCCAAACTCCTGGAATAGTAGGTCTCAGAGTACTCATCCTTTAATATTTACTATTCAACCGCCTTATTTCCTTCATAGACAAGGATCCCATGTCTAAAGTCCTCCTTCACTGCATTTTTAACACATCTCGATATCCCGTGCCCTGCTCCGGTAGCAGTGGTAAAACTCCACACCACCAATATGCATGTTCACTGCATTTTTAATACGTCGCAACACCCGCGCCCCGCTAGTTCTCAAGCCTCACCTTTCACCGCTTCAACAAACTACGCAGGCATTACAGCGAGCTCTCTTCTGTAAGCTGTTCATCAGTCCAACTGCAGCCTGAGCCTGATATCCAACCTTCTCGCTTAGTAGTGGTCTAATCCAGTCGACGGCACGTAAACACGAACTCTGAAGAGTATAGTATAACAGGTACCGAATTTCTGACACAGAAATGGAGAGGCCTTACGATATGAGTCACAACAGCTCTCCACCACGTAAAAGAGCGCGTGTACAACGATGCGATGCTTGTACGCGTTTATTTTCCCAAGAAGCATTACAAGATCTGAACTCTTCTTCTGGCTTCATTCATAAAACCCGACACGGCCTCAGGGTTTCTAACTGTGACCTGTGCAAGTTCATTTTGGATGTTGGTTTGTCCGAACTCGGGGCCCATATCTGGAAGGATGAGGAACTCCTACGTTTCTGGAACTCGAAATTGAATACGGGGGACGAAAGCTCCTGCTCGGGAATCAACGCCTTGGCTGGCCGACTGGAGGGTGTAACCGAATATATCCTGCTCTATCCATTTGTGAAAGAAGGTTTGAGATCTGTC